>JAPMOR010042603.1:116920-161617 GCA_026543865.1 Argiope aurantia
ATATATATATATATATATATATATATTATATGAAAACTTTTTGTTTTATTCCGTAATATTACGTTATCAAAAGAATCATCGAAAAAGCAAATTTTAATATATAAAAGCTTTATGCTGATCGTAAATTTACAAAACATTCTGTGTTTTGATACATAATTTATAAGTTACTTTTTAGCATATTTGAAAGTTTCGAGGATATATAAATCAATTATTTTTTAAAAATTATGCTGTTCCTTCGAAAGAATTTTATCTTTTTTTATCAAAACAGTAATGTAAAAATATTTATTACAATATTAATTCTATAAAAAGCTTTTAATTATTCGTTAATTTCCAATCTACAAAAGAAATACGAAAAGTTAATTTTGTAAATACTTTCAGCAGGTTTTTTAAAGTAATTATTATCATTGATATTACATAAGATTAGCTGTTAATAACGATTATTTTACTGAAGGTAAAATAATTATTAACAGCAATAATAGATGTAATGGTATATTTTCAAGTTAAAAATGTAACTCAAAGCATTTAAACGATAATTCAAAAATTGATTTGAAATTTTTTTTTAATTAATGTTAGGTACTAAGAAAATTCGCAGATTTAAATTAATTTTCTGTGCATATATTATGAATTGACTCATGTATGATACATGAACTGCTTGTTTAATTTATGATTCACAATCAACTACTTGAATATATTTATTATTTCTTATAGCGTTAAATCAATCAATTTTTTTAATTTTTTTTTGTTAGTATTTTATTGGAAAGTTCATGCGAAATTTTAATATGGAAATGTATCGGTAAAAAAGTCCTGAGTGTGACATAAAATTCCTGACAACCAGATTAATTTTTCCAAAACTAATTAACTTCAGAAAGAATCCTTTTGGATCCCTCCTCATTAGAATAATTCAAAACGAATTTTAAATCTTTAACGAATAAAATAATTTCTTTTGTGATATTATTTCTTCTTTTGGAATAATTAAGTGCTTCATTAATATTTCAAAGAGTTTTTGCTTAGTTTCCATAGAACGCTTTGTAGCTCATCAGATAAAAATGCTCTCATTTATATTAGCAAATTTTTCTCTTCTGTTATTCGTTATTTCAATAATACGTTAACATTTTGAAGTATATGATGTTGTACAGGGAAAGCTCACGAAAATTCGAAATAAAAATGCTCTGATTTATATTAGAAAATTTTTCTTTTTTGCGAACCATTATCTCACTGATACGTTAACATTTCGAAATGTAAGATAGTGCAGATAGAAATGCCACGAAAATTTGCATAATGCCGATTTTAGAAAAATGGACTCGAGTAGTAATTTGTTCTTATCATTAGAATAAGTTAAGACTGTATAAAATGTTGATTTTCTGAAAGAGCATCTTTCATTGGTAGGAATTCATATTATGCTTATAGGAAAATAGCAGGAATATTGTATCTATACTAACTGTACTAAAATTATCCTAAAAGAAAATTGCCTGGTAATCAATTGCAGTAACATATTATATTTTAATGAGAAAAATAAAAATATATATCACTATGCTATTGCATAAATTTCTATTGCATTATATAGTTATATAAAGCTCATCAAAATTAATTAATTTATATTGCGTCAATTAGAGAATTGTTATACAAAATTTAACAAAAGATAATTAATTTCTATTGTGTTAATTAGCGATATATATATATACTAGCCGTCTTTGGCACCAGCCGGTTCGTCAGGATTACCGCTCGATACAATTTTCAATTAAATATTTTAAGTAACTGGTCTCTTAAAGGATTCTCAAACAAAACATTTTTAATCTTCAAATTTTGATAGCCATACCAAACTTATACTGTTTATATAGTTTCGTTTAATTTACTATATATATTTTGCTAATTTTTTGTCATTTCCGGCAAAATTCAACTTTAATTTAAATTGTAAATGATGAAATTGCAATTAATATTAAGATAATTTTTAATAAAACCAAGCGTTTTATTTTATTTATCATCTTTATTGTTATTTATTAATTATTATTATTAGTGAATGTGAGTATTGCAAACAGAATCGCTCGGTATTTGAGTCTTATGTTAACTACAAAATATTTTTCATCATTTATGCAATATCTCAAAAAATAATTCAACAAAAATTTCTGAAATTCAGCATAAAATTCAGTTTTTAGTTTTGCCTTCAAAAGGATTGAAATGAAATCAATAATAATATTTTATTCCGGCCTATAAATATATTTCAAAAATTATCAAGTCTAATGCAGTAAGGTATCATATTCTGAGAAATATTCTGGACACACCAAATTTTAAATAAATGAATGAATGTTTCTATTTTCCATGATCAACGAAGACTTATTTATGAAGTTTTAAATGTTAAAAATTTAGAAAAACTCAACATTTTCATAATCTTAGGCCAATTAATCTCGAGAAACCTGCGAGCTGATTGGCGTATTTTCATTGAAACGATCGATGAAAAATCTAAAATTATCCTTTCTTTTATTGAATAGTCATACTCAAATTTTCATAAATCAGTCAGTTTAAGTGATTGAAATTTAAGTCTTAAAAGTCAGTGATTTAGTTGATTGGAAATTAACTTAAAATCTGTGTTTTCTCTTGTGGTGTATGCATTCTCCTTAATATTCGCTCGAATAAAACATCACATACGAAAGTACTACATAGAACAAACACATCAAAAGTAAACATAACATTTCAATAGTTGCCAAAAACAAAAAAGAGAAAAATGCAATTAATATGCAGACGATATTTAGAAAAGTACAGATATTTAGACTGGAAAAGGAAATTATCTGAAATTAAAAACATGCACAGACGATATTCACAAAAGTAAAAATATTCAAACCTGAAAAGGAAAATATATGAGTTATTCCATCAATAAATGCCATAGGTTTGTTTATATCTTCATTATTTTATGAGTCATTAAATATCAAAATGGGTCCGGGACTAAATAAACAGCCTGTATAGAGAGTGTAAAAGATCATAAATAATTTTTCTTGAATTTATTTTTTAGAAAAAATAATATTTCATATTTGTTTCATTTCCTACAGACACGTGCCGAAAATTATATTTTTGCAGATTTCATTTCCAAAAAGATTTAATTTATTTTTAATTGGGGCTTTAATCAATGTGATGGCAACACTTTGAAAAAGCTAATTTTTTCCAATGAATGCGAAACGTGCTTAATCTTAATTTTTATTTTTTACGAAAAAAAATATTGAAAAACATAGTTAAAATATTTATTTTAAAATTCATTAAAAATAGAAATTGAATTTTAAGATTAAAACATTAGTATCATTTAAAAGATAAATTTTTGATCTTTAACTTCATTTAAAAATCTTTTTTGTGCGGTAATTGTTTCGGAAGTTATAGCAGAAACACGTCAAAATTTCGCTTAATCTTTAAATAAATAAAATTCTAGTTAAAAATTCGAAAAAATAACCCCCAGGTGCACATTCCCGGCTTCCAAGGTATACACGTGCCAAAATTGGTAGCTGTAGGTTGAATGGTCTGGCCTGTAGACACACACACACACACACACATTGAGCTTTATTATAAGTATAGATATAGAATTTATCAAAAATTATGTTATATCTATTGTTTTACTTTTTTACTTACTTAAAATAAGAATTGATTCAATATTCTGTAAAATGTCTCTTAACAATCAATTTTGATTTGTAACACAAAAGAATAATTTTCAGAAATTACTAAAGCTGAAATATATTTTAAAATCTTTATTGCCATTTGCTTGTATAGAAATTAGCTTTATATATTGATTTAAGAGCAAAATATAGGGCCCTCTTATAATATTGTGGTAAAACAAAATATTTATTTAAAACTTATTCTCAATTCTTAATTCATAATGAAATTCTTATGAATAATGCTTCGTTACTTTAATGATGATATTTAAGGAGAAATATTTCGATAAATAATATTAACAAATAATTACCGATATATTTTCACATTTATTTTTCTAAGTGTAATTGTACCAAACTTATTATGTTTTGGAGCATAATTGTTATTAATAATGTGAATAAACAAATTTATACATTAGAAAACAGTTTTCAAGCCTCTTAATTTCTATGTTATTGTTGTTTTCAGTTTTGATAGATAAATGTTCCATATAGAATATGCACAATTATTTTCTAAGGAATCTCATAATTTTGAATAACATCTGAGGAAGCCATTCAATTTCCCTACCCAATTTTTGAATTACTAATGAAAAGTTTTAATTTAAATGCTCAAACCTTGAAAGGAAAATGAAAATTATCCCCTAAAATTTATTATGTTCGAAAATTCAAACAATTTCTGTCTGGAAACAATTTCAGAGACAGACATACGACAACTTATCCAAATTTCATATCCTCAGTAGAAAGATATAGTTTGTATTTAAAGAAAGCATTTTCAAATAATTCTATTTATTGTAGATTTCCAATATATTATCTGTAGCTATTATCATATTTTATATCCTAGTTTTATTTCCAATAATAACAAATGACTAATATGTCAATAAAATTGTTTACAGTGTAAATATTAACTCATTAAATAACGATAAGGTGATTTTGAATGGTTTCATTATATTCATAAAATATATCTGAATGATTCTCTAGCTTCATTGCTAAATGAAACAGACAAATTTTTTATGCTTGGTAAAAGAAATTTTAAATAAAAAGTAATTTAAATGAAATGTAATAAAAATATTTCCAGTATTTTACAAATTTAACATATTTATAATTATTTAAAAATAAAATGAACACATTTAATATCCAATATATTTGTTTCACATATTTGTGGTATTACTTTAATTCAAGTTTTTCTATTATTAATAATTATAGCATAAAAATATGAATAATTTAATTTATAAAATAAATACTCAATTTTTTTTCTCTTAGAATATACTAATAAGTTATTCCATTTATGAATTTTTATAATGTATTAAGTAAGGAGCAATCTTCAAATTGCAATAAATTTCCTACTGAGCTCAGATGTTCCACGATTTCTTAATGCTCTTATTTGCAAAAAAATTTAAGATAAGTAACTAAATAATACTATATAATAACTGTTTAATTATTTTATAAAAATAATAATCTAGTATAACAATAAAGCAAGTTCATAAATTTTTACTGAGCATGCTTAGAATGAAGACTTAGATGATGTCTAATAAGAACTTGAACCTCATCTTCTTGTTCGACAGTTGTTAATTAAAAAAAAAAAAATACTAACAACTGTTTAATAAATAGATGATGACGAACAACTATACACATTGGAATAATAGTTTTGATGAAGTACCCTATTTCTGTTTGAAACACCTGCAGAATGCATTATTAATTTGCAGCAAACTCTCATCCTTTTCATTTGGTCAAAAGATGTTGGAGAAGCTAGCTTCACCAGAGAATTTCCTAATTACACTAGGACACTTAAATTTGCAATCTACACCAAATATTTATACGTATTATTGCCAAGGAAGTACTGTGGCAATACATGGCAGAAGCAGCCACCATCAGCTTTGAAAGTGCCATGTATTTCATGTTCGAAAATCTGAAGCATCTTTCTGTAACCCATACTCCACTTATCTCTTTGTAACCTTCAGTGATGCACGATATGCACATGGATTTTCTAAGGAGCAGAATACACAAGAGGCAATATATCCATGAATATCCGTTTAATCTAAAATCATATAATATACGATCTGCCCACTTATGAGAGCTGGATTAAAATCATTGGGTAAAATTTATCAGAGTTATTTCAAGCAATAACGTCCTCGTTCAGTCATCAGCTTTCTTTATCTAAATATAAAAAGCAAATACATGTTGACTATTTTTGACATATTATCAAGTTAGCGGGAATACACTCCCAAGAAAATTCTCGTTTACTCTCTAAGAATAGTGTTATCTCACTTCCTCCGCAATAAATTGCGGATCTTTAAGGCAGTGAATGCCTTACATGGCACTGGCGAACAGTAGTTATGAAATATATATCTTAGTCTTAAATACGGCATTTTTACTGAATTCATGGTGCGATATTTGGAGATTAATATCGTGGATACGAAAACTGAATATGTGTTTTTAGTGTATTTTTCTACAACAACACCGAACTTTTTTTTACAACTGGCACCGAAATTTGACATACAACTACAGTTATAATCTCAAGATCACCTAGTAAAATTCATTTATTTAATTCATTGCGTTTTTGAATTATTTTCTTTACATGCACGAGGAGGTTACAGAATATCACAATAGACAGATAGACAGACAGCCCTCAAACAGATGTAGATCAAAAATTTGAAAGATTCTTCATTGTGTATTAAATTTTATTTATGCAACTCTACAATTTACAGTTATTAAGTTCAGTTGCACTCGAATGTAATCTTAGAATATATTTCTTTCAATATTTGATAAAAATCTACACATTTAGTCACTCATCTAACTCAAAATATTTTTGAAATATCATGTTCACAGATAATTCTAAGAGTGTGTTTTTTGAATTTGTGATATTTGAAATGTTGAGATTCGCCAAAATCAAGTTTTTTTTATATAATTACAATATATTCTAATTCTATATATATTTAATTCTTTCTTTTTCTATATATATTCTGTTTCTATTCAAGAAACGCTGGGATTTCTTCTAATAACAAAGAAAAAAATGTTTCTGATTTTTTTTTGTACATTAAAATAGCAATTTTTCTTCTTTAAACTTTAATATAATTTGGAATATTCCCATTCAATAATTTTAAATTAATGTTATTTGCTTTCAAAATACTGAAACTCAACTGAATGCTAGTTTATTTATTAATTTCAACTGGCAGTATGTTGCCTCCTAGAGCAACGGTTAAACAATCCAGGATACTCCAATTTTACAAACAAATGAATTCCTTATGTGCTAAATATACTGCCTCCGTTATCTCATTAAAGCAAACATCTTACTGAGAATTGCGTTCGGTAGTTTCCTATTTCTTATTGCGGTTATGTGGCCCATTTAAGGCGTTTAGTTCATATGAATTTAAAGCGCCAGTGGAGCCTTATCACGGATGCAAATCACGAGGAAAGCCATTTTAGTTCTTGCATTTCGTAATTAGAGTTGAGGCACAGAAGATTGTCTCTCCTTTTTCCTTTGGAAGTTGCACGAAAGGGGCTTATAGTCCAGCAGTGTTTTCGCGTAATAAGAAAGGGTCCTTCTAGAAAGGATTCGACAAGGAACAAGTTCTTGTACTGAGGATTATGTGGTGGGAATGGAAGAATCGATTTTGAGCCAAACAAAGTTATTATGTTTCCTCCGAAGGGTTCAATAGGCTTATTACGGTCATCCGTGGTTCAATTGTTTGACAAAATAAAAGTTTTGATTATTACGTTGGCTCAAAAGGGTTACGGAGGATTAAAATTGTTGTTATTTTTGACTTCATTTTTTTCTGTTTATGATACTGTAAGAAATAAAGTAATGAAGCTTCTATTGCTTCTCGAATAAAATTTCAAAGCATGGCGCTGGGAAGTATAGGGAATTATTCCTTGCAAATTATACTTTAGATTTTTTAATAAACATATTGTTGTGCACAAATTTAGCATCCATATAATTAATTTGATGAATTAAATACAGTTTCCTGATATCCATTTAGAATTCTTTTTGTAGTTAATTTATTATTTGACGTGACAATTACGTTTGTCCAGCGAAATTGAATGTAGGCATTTAATTTTGTAGGTTTTTTTTTTTTTTTTTTTTTTTTGTAATTTTGTTTACTACTACAGCATGCATCAAAGCTCCTTGGAAAATTTGCAGATGTTTAAATAATAATTATGAATATTTTTTTAAAAATATTGTAATATTTTTTGTGATTCTAACAAACTTGGTTAACCAAGGTTGAGAAAAGTTTTTTAACAAGAGAAAATATAAATTATGATTAAGATAAAAAGAATTTGGTAATGGCAACGTTGCATCCATAACGATTACAGCACCGTATTAAAATACGTATTTTTTATTGAAATTTAAGAGGGTTCGAATTTAAATTATGAATATTGCAAAATATGTTTTAAATTTTAATTAGCGTTTTTCAAATTTTTATATTATATAAGGTTTACAATTTATCTTTATATTAACCTTTTACTACTATGCTTCCATTGCTAAATTACTGAAGTTAAAAACTATTTGATGTTTTTTCATTCTTATTAAAAACATTTAAATATTTTCTTAAATATATGAAAAAGGAAGTGAGATATTATTTAGGTAATATTTACTTGTTTTTTTAAATTTCCAATTAAGTTAATAAATGTGTTTTGGAGTAAACATGTACTAATTGTCAAATATTTGATTTGCATTTATATAAAAAATTGAGAAAAAGTAAATTTCGTTTTATAAATACCTTACTTATTTCCAAACACCAGCGTCATGAAAGAGCCGCATTTACATTATTCTCCTACACGTTGAAGATCACCAATGTGCACTGGCAATCAAAGAATTTAAAACATCCTTGAATTATGAAAATTGCACCAAAAAGTGTTATTTCGTTCTGTATTTTTGCTCAAAATAAGCCTTTCCGTCTTCTTTGCACTTGTTACATAGATTTAATGGTTATTTGAATGCACGTTTGTAAAATTTCTCATAAGCATTTGTAAAGCAAGAAATAACCTTTAAAGGTGGATGAAATATCAGAATAATATGCATTTAACATCATTTTAAAATTTGAGACGAAAAATAATTAAATAATTTAACATCATTTTAAAATTGAGACGAATTGTTTAATTAAAAGAATATAATAATAATGAATAGGCAAATTATTCAATACATATTAATTTCTTTTGGTAAAAATCGAGGATCTTTAGCGAGTAATGTTTATGTGCTATAATGTGTGTTATAAGGTAGAAACAGCACAAACTGAAACTATATTATTGTCTAATACAATAAATTCAGGCTAAAAAATTCTACAAAGAATTTAAATATTGGTCATCAGGAATTACTTGTTAATTAATTTGAAGTAAGTCCTTTGTCGATAATATTCTTTCTATTGAAGAATGTACAAGCTATTGTTTGAAATTTGATATATCTTACATTTTTTATCGACTTGAGTGAATGTTTTACAAAGCGTTTAACGATTCGAAATTATTTCAAATAATTTATATCATTTTCAGCATTTGAGATGATTTTTCTGAAATATACTTTTTTTCGATAATTTTTATTTAAATGTTGAAATTTACAGATTAAATTTAGCACATATTTTTGTCAAAACGTTTAAATGGAATTTTTGAAATCTTAGGTCGTTGATGTTGAAAAACTTTTCCCTAATTTTTGGAAGTAACACATTTTTTGTAACAGAAATAATCTACTTTATCACAAATATCAGTTCTATATGAAGTTCCATTTTACGTATCATGTTTTAGTCTATCTCATGCTTTCAAAATAAGTTGGTAGCAAAAGGAAACGTCTGATTTGTTTCAACGATAATATTTATTTTCAACCAAATAATCCAACAGAAGAAAATGTGTACTTCCCACTGCAACTGCCATAATTAATTTAGCAGATAAACAGAAATTTTAATATTACGTCAATAAATAGATCAAATATATAGCATTAGGGAACTTACTTTTATTGCTTTACTGTAGTCTCTGGTCTATCGTTAGCTTTTAAAATTTTTCCACATATTGTGATCATGGTATAAAATATATTTTCTCAAATCTTCGAGAAATATTAGAAAATTAAAGACATGCTTTTGAATTAAATTTTCTATTTTATGTAGTAGTAATAATAATTTAATGTTAATTATTCATATTTGAAAGTAATGAAATGCTATAAAATCTTGCATATTTATTAAAAAATAAAAGGTTCAAAAAGTTAAATACAATTCAGATTTATTTCTGTAATAGAAAAGTTATAACAAAAAATATATAAATGAAAATAATTTAATTAAAAAATTTTTTGTGCATTCATTAGTTAAAGCAGTAGTTTAGTTAGGAAATCCATCAAGAGGTAAAAACAATATTCCCTATATTTATCGAAGCTAAAACCTCATAAAGAAATGAATAAAAATAATATATCATTACTGTAAACATTATTATGTATGGGATATCAAAAAAATAGAAAAATAATATATCATTACTGTAAACATTATAATGTATGGGATGTCAAAAAACTACAAAAATAATATGGATGAAAATATAATAAATAAGTGCCTTTAGGATGAAAGAAATAATCAATAATCGAAGATAAATTACTAATAGACATTCTTTAGAAGGAATGATGAGCAAAAGAAATATGCTTTGCGAGGGCTATGCGCGTTGAATGCATTCTTGTAATTATGCAACTAAAAGAATTTCTTTCATCAAATAGATAAAGGAACAGTTAAGTTATTCTTTCTTTAACATAATATCATAATTCCATAAATCGATGTGACATTATTCAATAAATATTCAGATTCAATTTTGACAATGAAATTCCTGCACTTGCATTTAACAAAGCTGTTTCGCAGGAAATTTGATTCAAATACTTAAACATGAGGTTATTACTTTAATATGGCAGAGTAATAACAGAATTTTCCGAAACCTTCCGTCTTAGATTTATCAATCTTACTGGTTTCGAAACAAGAAAGGGTATTGATATTTTCTACGTGTAACGTTCACATTTAAGATGCTATATTTTATAAAAATACAGCTTAATAAGTTTGTTTGTTTGTAATTATGGCACTTGCCACGGACAAGCCCCGCTGTTCAGAGACAGCCGATTTAAGCCTGAGGGGGAGCGTCTCTTGTTTTTATAGTAGCGCCAACTAGCACCAAGAGTACGACTTAACTACTCACGCATCACTCATTCGCTTGCACAACCCCTTTTTACAGGAGTGCACATTCACACATCTCACAGATAGAACAACGAAAGAGCAACCATGCCCAAACCGGGACTCGAACTCGGGACGCCCAGATCACGAGAAAGACGCGCTACCCCTATGCCAGGACGCCGGCAGTTTAATAAATTCTCACATTTGTCTTCTGCTAGTTTAAGGCTATTATTTCCTGAAAATATTTAATTTCCAATTGACTCTTTGTAAATATGTGACTTCCAAATTAAACGATAAAATTAAGCCCTGCATTCACGTTAGTTTTATTAAGTGAAAGAAAAGATTCATTATAAGCGAATACTTGATTTCATTATGTTGCTTTATATTTATATTTTTATTTCGAAGGAAGCATTTGGTTAGATATGATCTGAATTGAAAAAACGATCTGTAAGTTTTTGTTCCTGTAATATTGCCGCTTTGAAAAGAGGTTGCCGACTCTCCATGGCTGTATGGTCATAGTATTGATTTCATAATCAAGAGATCATAAGTTCGAAGCTCGCTAGAGACAATGTCATTCACATTCTGTGTAAATATTTAATTCCTTGATTTTATGTTTTCCTTTATTTCATGTTCCAGGAGATTCTGGACATTTTTTTAGTTTGCTAGACAAGTGTTCTAGGCTTTTCTTACTGTCTCCAGAAAAGTTTTCTGGAACTTTCCCTCCTAGTATAAAAGAAGATCTATCAATCACTGTGTTCTCAGTTCAGAGTTGAGTTAATAAATTGGTTTAGCTCTATTTCATGTGTGTGTCATTGCATTACACCCTACAGTATCTACTTGACAATGTAAGATAAGATCAAACATAATTAAGATTGTTAAACAATATTTCATAATCTGAGCACCTGTTATGCAAGAAATGCTTGGCGATTTTTGAAAAATATCAGGTTATTAAAAAAAGTTTAATTGGGCATATTGAAACACTATACAAAATTATTTTTCTAGTAGCTCAAACAAAATACCACCTGTTATGTAGTCTTACAAATTTAGAATTACGTTTTATTTAGAATTATTTCAAATTATAGATAAAAGAATAAAGAAATGTTTTCAATGGAAATATAACAACACTCAAAGCAGTACACATAATATTATGCATATATGTATCTTAATACGCACGCACACACACACACACACACAAACATTATATACTAGCCGCTATAGCGACTTACCGGTTCACCAATCTTAATGCTCGTTAAAATTTTAACTAAATATTTTATGTAATTTTTGCTTTAATAGCGTCTTTATCAAAATATTTTAAAACTTCAAATTTTGATACTCATATAATTCATTCCTAATATTATGAAGGCCTTCAGTCATAACATAATATGTATTTCTCTATTTTTTTTTGTTAGCTCCAGTAGAATTTATATTTTAAATTAAAGTGGAAATAATTAATCTCAAATTAATATAATATTTTTTACTGAAACAAAGCATTTTTTTTAATAATATGATTACTTTAAGCAGAGTCACTAAGCATTTAAACCTTATTGAAACTAAAGAATATCTTTCTTAATTCATATAATATCTCAAGAATTTGTTAACAAAATTTTCTCAGATTCATTATGAGCGGATCGATTAATTCACAATGTTTATTTTTAAATGCATGAAATACTAAGAAAATAAACAGAACCGCTTTAAAAAAATCGGTCTAAAACAGGTTTTAAAAAATCTACTTGAAATAAACGATGCACTTAAAACTATAAGCATATACAAAAAATTATATAATTAACATAAATACAATTTAATCACAAAAGCACACAACTAACCTAAAAATAATTTGAATCAAGTCCACATCCGTTGATAATAGTTGTCAACAATCAGAACACAATACGCATGCTTGAATTTTCTAAGCCAGTTATGATAACGCAAATGAGTGAATTTTTCTACGTCAGTTGGGGTAACGCTATGCAGATTAGAAATGTTTAATTTCCTTTAGTCGGTTTTATTTTAATTCAAAAGTACTTCAGAATGAATCTGAAAGGTCAATTAATTAACAATGTTTAATTTTAAATGCATCAAACATTAAGAAAATAAACAGAATCGTTTGAAATAATCCCCCGAAAAATATTAAGCCTAACCTCATTAGTGTGTTGGAAAAAAACTTAAGCCTTACTCATTTGGCGGTGAAGAAATGAATATTTTGTAGAGCGCCAACACGCACACACATACATTGACCTTTATTATAAGTATATATATATTTGTCTTTGTAAATATGGAACTCCTTTATAGACATGAAAAGAAAAAAAGAAAATTTACATTATTTCGAAGAGCACTGATGGTTTAGAAGATATGTTTTTGAAATAGTGAATGGGTAAACTAAGTTTCCATTATTAATTTATATTTTATATTATTAAAATATATTATATTTTATATTATTAAATTATATTTTCCTTTATTAAATTATATTTTGAAAGACCTTAATTGGATAGAATTCCTCAAAAATATTTCAGATAGCTTTATTTTTTTTTAGATATAAGGAATCCCCATACACAGAATAAAATACCATACAGACTCTCACATCATTTCTCTTCCATAATAATAAATTATAAATGTATTTAGTAGCAGCTTGTTACTGATAGTCTAAATTTAATCCCGACGTTTCAAATTTGGTTTTGAGAGATTTTTGAAAACACTGCCTATTATTTTAGGATGATGAATATTTTTTATGGAAAAGGCTCGTTCTATATAATAATATTTCAATTTTCTTTATTTAATAAGAAATAATGAACATCATTTTAGATATTCTTAAATTCCTTTGAAATTCCAAATTTTCTCATATTTCAAAGGATTATAATTAATTTTGGAACTGTTTCTTTCTTGAAAAGATTAATTAAAAAATGATATATGGGAAAATTTAATATTTTCTACTAGAAATAAAATTGTTTAAATTGGGGGTAATTATTATATTTTACATTGGATAAAATATTCATAATCGTCATAAAGAATTCTATAGAATTTTGTTATATTTTCGAATTTAATTTTTGTGAAATATACTTTTTTAAAGATAAATTAGCTTTCATGACCGAACACACAAAATTCTAATATTATTTATATTGGATAAGTATTTCTTTTAAATTAGAGTTAATTTTCTGTTATACATTTGATGAGTATTTATTATATCAATAATTTATTAATAATTTCATAAAAAATATTTTGATTCTTCAAAAAATTCCATTAAAAATTTATTGACTATATTAATTTTATATATATAAAATATGAAATATATAATAATTCAATTTTTTACAACAAGATTTGAAATTAAATTCATAAGATCGAATTTAATAGATGATAGTAAAATTATAAGACACTTTTAGAAAGTGCAATATATTTGTAGTAATAAAATTTCACACATATATATTATCTATTTTTTTTTCTTCTTACAAGCATAAATTGATCAAAAATATTCATTAAGATACAATGAGATTTTTGTATACTCTTATAAAATTTAAAATATTTTCGTTTAATCACAAGAATGGGCTGAACAAGTTCAGATGTATATTATACTAAATAATGAAACATCATACTTCTTGAAAAACTGCTTATATTTTAGTTCTATTACAATATGTGAAATGCGTCTATATCGTTATATTTTGAATGATATTTTACATAACATTATTCCAGCTTATTGATTTAATATCCATTATATGCTGAACCCGCCAAGATATTTATTTTATATTCTATATTTCGGAGGATGTAAATACAAATAAATGCATGTAGCGGAAAGTGATCTGTATGCTTCAAAGATACAAAAACAATTTGAATATGGTCGAGTTATAAATGATTGTACGCTATTTACAATAGTTGAAAGCAAATACTATCTTCAGTTTCAAGATTGATTTCAAACTAATAACATACTAATAATTATAAACAAATTACAAAAAGACTATTGTGTATTATATTAGCCTATAGGTTTATATAATATTTAGAACTTTCACAAAAAAACATCTAATATGAAATACCATACAAATGAATATGTCTTATATTCAAAATAATTTTTTGTTAAAAATACAATACCTGATTTTATGTTTCTTCAATTATAGCTCACTATTTATGTTAGAAGGAATTCACAAATATACTGATAGCATGTATAATACCTTTCGTAGACCAATAACATTTTTTCACAAACTGAAAACTCCATGTTCTTCAATGTTATTTAAAACAAACATTGGCATACGAATTTAATATTTTTGAAAGAATCAAAATTTAAATATATTAAAGCATAAAATAAGTAATTTTCAGTATTACTCGTATATTATAAATTCAGAAATCGTATTAAGAGGATATATAATGATGCTGTATGAAACTTAAAATCTGTATTTGATACATTTAGACATTATTTTTATTAAATTACTCTAAGTTTTTTTTTTGGTTTTTTTTTTGTCAATCAGATATTTTTGCTTAATAAATGAACCTATTTTCTGTGGATGTTTCAAAATAAATAGTTATGAAGAAAATTCCCTGAATCTAAATTAATGAATCAGCTTATAATTTGTGAAGACAATAACATTCTAACAATAATTTCTAAAAATATTTATCAAGTTACCACAGATTATTATTTTATTGCTACCAAGGATTGAGAGAAAACTAATCATGCGTATCCATGAATCAGTTCTTTCGAACTCTGCTTTTGAGTTAATCCTGAATAAAAATAAACCCTGAAACAAAAACCCTAAATAATATTGCTTTTTGCAGACTTGTCATTTCGATATAATTTTGGTTACATAATTTAATTTCATACAAGCTCTTTATGGAAATATTCTAAAATATGTCAATTTTTTTTTTTGCAAATTAAGAAGTGAATACATTTATTTTAATAGAAGACCTTTTAACTGAAAAATTAACTCGAGTCTAAATTTCTAAAATTTAGACCAAATTAATATCTGAGCATACTTCTTTGATTTTTATTTTTCTCCTGAATGAAGATATTCCTCATTTTGGTGATTTTCCGACAAGATTCAGGGCATATTTTATGCAACCGAATTTAGTCTCATCTAAAAAATATATATTCATAAAATGTTCCACGAATTTTCGTAAAAGGATAAAGATTCTTACATATCCTACTTTTTTGAAGTTTATGAATAAAGCAGAAGAAGAAGAATTCAAAATTTTTAAAAATAATCCTTCATATTGTCATCGGTAAAAGAATGTTTTGTAACTTCATGAATAAATTCAAAGGTGGCACTTGCATATTTTATAAAATCTTGAACTGAATTTTTGATAAGGCAAAGTAGTCTCTGTCCTTCCCATGACTTATCGATTCCCTTATTTATTTCTAGAATTTCCATCAAAGCAAATGGCTTTACACATCAAAGTAGATTCCTTGCAAATCGGAAGGGAGATTATGCAGATTATTTATGTATTTATTTCATATTTTATGCCTATAACACCATTTCTGTTTCTAATGGATCTCAGGAAGGCCCCCGAGAAAATGTTCCATGTTCCTACGATCCAATGTATAATTTTTTCCCTCAAGAAATTGCACTTACATACATGGAATGTTTAAAACAGGGATAAATCATGCTTTTGGGACCAATAGTCCAAAAGACGTGAAATAACTTGAATTGTAAATTAACTTATTATTTGATAATATATTAATGCACCTAGCATTTATTGTTATCTTTTTGGTTTGATTCAAGATTAATTCAGGAATTTCGGATAATGCTGATAAAAGTTTAAATTTATTTTAAAATTTTAATATGATTAAAATAATTTTATTTCTAATTATTTTTCTGCTTTTTTTTCAATTCTGACAGGATTGGGGGGTTTTATTTTATGTAATTTAATGTATATGGTTATTTTTCATATAATTCAATCAATTCATTATACGAGCTATTAGTTTGTATAATGAATGTATAATTTAATATATTTAATTGATTTTCAGGAAATTTAAATTTATTTCTTTATTATACCAGAAACTAATATAAAATACAAAAATTATAATACAGCATTATAGCTTTAATATTTAGAAATAAAATATTGCTTGCTTTTATAGAAATTTTTGATTTTTGCCACTGACAGCTTACTTTCTTATTGCAATTATTATACATTATTTCTAACGATTCTGTAAATATTTTAATTGATTTTTAAGCTGCTTAAATATGTTTCAACATTTTTATTCTCTAAATTTGTTTAATCAAAATATTTTAAAAAGTTTGCAAGTGAACAAATTGTAAGTTGAATTACAAAAAGATTTGCGTTTAAATAAATAGTAGTACTATTATTAAATATATTTTACTGCGTTTGGCAACGAAAGCGTTGATTAATTTTAATAATTTTGCTTTTATTTCAATTACAAAATCTTAAGTTAGGATCTCAATATAGCCTGTGCAGAAATTGTGAATTTTGCTAGAAATCCTTTTTAAAACTGTTTAATATTAATTTAATAGCATTAGTGATGCTTTTACTGCTTTGTCAAAAAATGTTTCGACTGTTTTTATTCTGGTGAAAAAGAATGTGTCTAAAAAACAGACTATCAGTTATAAAACTACAGATGAGATTGCAATTAAAATGAACCCGATTCTATTATGAATCCAAAAATTAAAATATTCTTTTGAATAAAGTTATATTTAAGGCGTAATAACATTTTTACAATCAACTGATTGTTTTTGGTCAAATTTATAATCTCACTTATTACAGAAATTCAATTCCTAGTCATTAAATTATGCTTAAAAGAAACATTTGTATAATGTGATTCCTTCTTATAATTAACAAAAATTATCAAGAAAAATTTAACTATACTATTTTATAAAACTATCCAGCAATATTTAAAACACATTTCTTAAAAAGATATGACAATTAATTTATAAAAGTTCAATGAAGCAATTTTAAAAAGAGAGAAGTTATCAAAAGAATGTCTAAAACTCCAAAAGTAACCTGTCATTTACAGCTATATTAATTAAATTCAACACTGTTCTCCCAATGGAAAATAATAAAGAAAAAAACCTTAGGCGAAATAATATTTACATTTTTATCTATAGGTTTCAAAATTTCATGATTACTATGTATTTCGAAGAGAATGATTTTTTTTCTTGTTAAGTTGTACTTTAGTAAAGATATTACTAATAAATAAAGTTAAATATTATATTTAGTAAACATATATTATATTATAATGTACAAGCGTAAATTTTATTCATTTTCATATAAGTGTTTTCATTGTCATAAAGTTAAAGTAATAACATTCTGTATTACATAAAATTATTAAACAACTTTTCATCACCAAAACTCAGCCTTTGAAACCATTAAAAAATATAACGTATAAGCCAAATATGTTATATGGGCAAATTGTTCAACATATATATATCACATTCGAATCAATCATACAAATTTCCTTAAGAGAATATTGCATTTTGTGATTAAATTTTGTTTTCCTGAGATTTTCTTGAGAAAACAATGAGCTCTTGACCATGGGATATCCGGCACCTCATAAATATTTGAAAGATTCTCTCAAACTTATTTTGTTTGTTTTGTCTGCTTACGGCTCAATTTTTTTGCCTCTTTCTTCACTATCGAAAATAAAGGTATTCTGCTTCGAATTTAAAGCTATCAAACTTTCTCTTCTGATGTTTTATGTATATCCCAATTCAATTCTTCAAGAGGGAGATAAAACCCATGAGAGTTTACTTTTTTTTTCGGAAACTTGAAAGTTGGCATGTGTTCTCAAACGAGTACTGTTATTTCGATATTTTCTCGCTTCAAAAGTTTCTTACATCAATTACTTATAAGCGAGATTATAAAAAAAAACTGTAGCAAAATTTCATAATTTTATCACTTTGAAAAACTGAATTGTTAATTATTAAGGTGTAATCCATCTATTGATAATTTATAAAGTAAATTACATTAAAGGGCTAAAATTATTTAGTGAAAAGAAAATATCATTTAAAATTTGAAAAATGATTTCATCGAATTCAGTTTAATTACATTGATGTCCATTCTCGAAGTAACCATGAATTATTCCTATTTGTACTTCCTAATTTTGAACTGAGGTCACAGAGAAATACGGACCTCTTCTGGAGCCTCTTTCTTCAAAGTTTCTCACAACATTTGCTTAAAGAAAATTATCTCCGACAGATTTGATTTGAATCAGGTCTGTTCACAAATCGTTTCGTCAATGGATTAATATTTCTAACCCTGTAATGGCAAAGTAGTGGCGTAATGATAAGTTCATCGTGGTCCTAATATAATTGAAAAAGATGAAATATAGCTTTTTATTCAACAAGCAAATTATAATTTATCCTTACTGTAGGAATATTAATTAAACGTGTATAACTTTTAAAAACATATATTGTTTGAAAATTTTACCTTTTATGAATGATTACTAAACGAATTCCAGAGCAGCAAGTTTCATTCAAGAAAAATTCTTGTGAAAAATAAAGAAATAGACATATGAATTTTCTGCTTTATGTTTATAAATTGTTTTTAATAATCTACAAATTATAATAGTAACTCATTAAGCTTTTATTAAAATATTTTATAAATTTTAAATTAAATTGTGAATTCTATTTTTGAAAATATTATTCTAATATTATTATGTTGAAACACTGTTTAAGTGTGTATCATATCAAAAATCATTTTGCCCAACAATTTTTTTCCATTCATTTTATATATTATGAAAAAAATACATGACCTTAATAATGATTCAATATCATCTTGGAAAATTGAAAAAAATGGTGTTGAAATAAAAATATATATGTAAAAATTTCTGATGATTTATTTTTAATGCATTTAAAATTTACTATCCGAACGTTAATAAAAACGAACAAGAAATTCAATCGACTATTTTGTCAAAATTGGAATAAACTGAAGTAACTCAAATTAACTATGGATTTCAAGAAAAATAAAATTATTTTCAGCTATCATTTGAAAATATCTGAAGATTATAATCGATTTCATTAAATGAAAAACTTATGTTAGACTGAATAAAAGTCAATATTGTGACAAGCAAAGTTTGGAGAAGAAATTTATTTATATAGCATTATTAAATACTATAAATCATCGCTCGATCTGAGAAAAATTCAGGGGTATTATTTTTTTTTGAAGCTCCTTTATCTTTTTTTATGAATAAACTATTAATAGGAAAGAAAAGAATATGATCTAAGCTAATAATATTAAGAACTGTCGTCGAAACTGTAAAATCAAGAAAGCTGTCCAATATGATTGTCTTGTTAAAGATAAAATAAGTCGTCTGATAAAGGTTATCCAAATATTCCTCTTTTTTTACGTCAAATGTAAAATAATTATTTTTAAATCCATATTTGATTATTTTCTTTTTGCTATTTTTTGCCATGTTACCTTTTCTAGTTTCCACCAGAAAATCTTCCTTCTTCCATAATCAAATGTTTTTAATGCAGGTACATTTTTTTCTTATTTTTTTAAATACATATAATAAAAAATACATAAATAATGATGTGATTTATTTATTGATTTGATTTCGAAAACTATGATTCTGTGATTTTTTTGCGAATAAAAAAAAGTAATTTTTGCCCTGCTCTGAAATTTTGTACACTTGCTGTAAATGAATACAATTGTAGAGCTTGAGTAAGAACTCGAATACTTTATATTGAATTGATGTACAATTATTAGAAAATATAAAACCTTTGTGTGCATACAGTTCATTTTTATTTAATCTATTTGAAGTGTCATTTTTATTAAATCTATCCCAAAAATATGTATTTTTGACGTCTTTTTACCTCTCATTTGACATCAAATTTTGATTCGAGACTACAGTTGTAGTAAAAATATAACATACCGAATTCATAAATTTACATCATTCCAATTATGATTTATTATGTTTACGTGCATATGAAAGAACAGGCTGGTAGACGGTGAACAGCATGATCAATTTGTTACGAACTCTTTATGTTATGTAGATATCGAGTTTACTGATACTCGAACTGTTCGAAATACAGACTTTCTCTTAAACTGCTTCGTCTAAAAATTGATAAAAATCTTCATATTTGATTTAATTTCATATACTACATTTCTGATATCTATTTCTAGGCGGTTTTCAATTATCGCGTTCACAGATAGACATGATGCCAAAAAGGTGTTAGAATTCTGTAATATCTATGACAGGGATTATTTATTACACTCTTGAATTCTAATTGTTTCACGATTACAATACTTCCTCAAAAGTGAAGTTAAGTCGAATCATAATCTTTTTTTTGTGAACCTAATTAAATTTTATAGTAAATTTAGATTAAACATTTTTTTAATTCTGCAGATTTAAGTCTATAACTTACATTAGGGATGAACTATCTTTTAGAATTCAGCATATTTTGCGCTTAGTTTCAAATCGTTTGGTAATGGATTTCGATCATCTTTTTGCCTCCATAAACCTTCAAAGAATAGGAAAGATGAATATATAAACAGATAATATATAATCGCCTTTCGTATTATAATCATTAATTGCAAAAGGCCAGAAATCATAATTTCGAAACTTTAATTTACCAACTCGGAAATCATTTTTTTAAAAATTTTAGTTACACTTTTCGAAGTTGCATTTTATTCTGAATTTTTAAATTGAAATTAAATCTACTTGGTAAATTAATTTTCTTTTGAATTTTTTTTTAGTTTAGAATTAACGCGATTGATTCTTCAATTACTTAAATGCCATGCTAAATTGTCAACAGCTAAGAGAGGTTCTTTATATTAACCCATGAAACCATGATGTTTTCTGAAGTTATGGGATTTTTTTTAAACTTTTGAAAGAGAAACTCAGGGTTTCGAGTATTCTGAAGTCGAATGATCTTTGGAATAAAAGGCTGATTTTAATACTTTTTTTTCGGCATCACTTTGATCGCGGAGAATCTTTTGAAAATACACAATTTAAGAGCTTTGCTCGATATACAGTTCTTGACTTTTGAAACTGTGAAGATAAAAAAAAATATTTATATTCGATTATAAAAACAATCATATATATAAATTCTGTAACTGAAAAACTACATATGATATAAGTAGTTAACCATAGAATTATTTCATATTAGAATTTATTTCGAATTTTATTTAAATTGACCATTTTATGAAATTTGAACTAGTACTCAGAAATCACTGAACTTCATAAGGCTCAAATGAGTCGCGGATTTGACTACATTTTTTAGGGTGTGTGGGGAGAGTAATCTTATAGTAGAGGATGCAACTTTGTTAAGATAACTTACAAAGTGGGGAAATAAAACATATTTTGAAGTCAATATTCTTCTATCTAGCAATCTTATCAACCTCTTGGAAATTGTGGCTACTTCAGTTGCTCACAAATGTGTAATTTCATTCAAATTTGTCATGGACGCATATAGAAACAATTTATGCAAGGCAGCAGCAATCATTTGCAAAATTTACTTAAAATAAAAAAAAAGGAATTTTGGTTGTGTTCTAATGATAAAAATCTAAATCTAAATAATCAATACAAAATTTAATAAAGATTTAAATTTGAAAATTTTGAATTGCAATTTATATATTAAAAA
Source organism: Argiope aurantia (assembly GCA_026543865.1). Lineage (NCBI taxonomy): Eukaryota > Metazoa > Arthropoda > Arachnida > Araneae > Araneidae > Argiope > Argiope aurantia. Next base: position 139,178 of record JAPMOR010042603.1, read on the forward strand.
ACTTTTATATGATGCAGTCTTCAGTTCTTTCATTAAAGAAAATGCTGTTTATTATTGTTAAGAAATAAAGGGATCTTCTAATCAGTGCTAGATTAGATGAATTTCTAAATTAATTAAGTTTCCATTTAAGTGGTGAAATTAACTATAAATTGCATACTGACTCTGAAATCTTTTTTTTTGGGGGGGGGAACAAGAAAGTTGAGACTATAGTTTTTATAATTTATACTATAATTTGTATAATTTATACCATATTTTGTATAAATTATACGAACTATAGTTTACTATAGTTATATACTATAGTTTTTTATAATTTATGGCACTTCCTTAAAATGATTTTTCATTGATAAATTTGATTTTAATACTTGACATAATTTGTGGATGGATCAAGTACATTTTTACTCCTTTCGTGCGTTATTCATGAATATTTTTTTCGTGATTAATAAGTGCAATTTTGTATTTTAATATAGCTTGGTTAATAATTTAATGCTGTATGCCACTATTTTTAATCATAAGCATGTATTTACTAAAAAAGTAAGTCCAGTTTCCAAAATCTTTTAGTGTTTTGATCTTTAAACCTATTCTAATTAAAATTCCTTTTCTTTCCTCATTTCCTTCCATTCAAAATTATTTGTTATTTCTTAGAAATTTTGCGACATTAATTTACATAGGAGAGAACAAAAAACATTTGTGCTGATTTCAGCAATAATCTTCATTTCTAGTTCTACTTCAATTCTATTATAAAAATTAATTCCTTTTCGCACTTACGATTTCTTGTTTGATAAATAAGTTTGATAATGCTTTATTTTTTTCCACCTACGACACAAGTTCCTATTACAATAACATAAGCTTTGTCTAATACCTCCGAGTTAAATAAAATTGCTACCGATCCCTTTCCTTCTTTTCAATTACTTCAGAGATTATTTGTTCGCTTTTGAACTAGAAGGAAAGCAAGTTAGCATTAATATCATGATATTACTTCTCCCTTTCCGTATGCATTCATACTTAAATGGCTCAAGCAAATACATAAAATCCGAATTTTGATTAGAATTTGAAAAGCTTTTTACTTTTACGACGCGAAAGGCGCGACCAATTTATTTTTATACTCAGCCTCCCCGAATCTCGAAAGCCGATTTATAGATATACCTCTGCACTTTTCAAAATTGGAAATGAAAAGATAATGTCATTAGCGTTAAAAGAGAAGTCTTTAACGCGAAACACGCTTTGCCATCTCTAAACCAAAACAAAAACGATAAAGAAAGCTACTGCATAAAAGAAAAATGATAATCCTCTAGGAAGATAATGGACGGCAACGCTTAAAAAGGAAAATAAAGCCTTCTGGAATTACTTAGTGCAAATGGACGGCGGAGGCACAATCTTCAAACCTAACTGACGCGTAAAACGAGCTTAAGGGGATTCGACTGTTCCATTTGCAGTGTAAGAAAATTAAGGGAAAATGTGCGAGATTCGTTCTATATCTTCCGGAATCTGCCGCATTTTCGAATTGTGATTTGAGACTGCAGAAATGGCAACCAGAAATAGACCGTGAAATTTCTGATTGAAAAATCAAAATGTCTGGATCTTTGAATAAAGGATTCATTTTTGTATTTGCTTTTGAGTCGTTTAATTCTAAATGGATAAATGTCAAGTGAATCACGCAGAAGTCAATACATTTTCAGTTTCTTGTTGATTGGTATTTTTTTACACATTTAAAGACATATTTGCCTATGTAATATTTAAGCAAGAATGCTTGCATGAAATAATTCTCAAATAGAACATGTTTGGGGATTCTTATTATGTTTTGTGTAAAGACAAAAATGGCAGACATACTGTACCAGGAATTAGTGCTCCCTTCCGCATCAGTTTTGATGGTATAAAGCTAACATTAAGTCATTAAAAATTCAATTTTCTACAATACTCTTACTTACCTAATCTTACAAATTTGCTAATTATATTTGCATATTGTATTACAAAATGCAAAGCAGAATTATTAGATTCATTCATACTTGGAATAAAACTGAATATATACATCCTCAAAGGAGGTGATATAATATATACACATGATGGCTCAACCTATCCAAAATAGAGTTTAAAGCCATTCAAGGGTTGACAGAAAAAGTATTGATTATATCATCACTTCAGCATTTCATTTGTCCAGATCCTACTGACACTTGGAATACATGGAACCCGCAACAAAAGCTCATATCAACCAAGGACTTCAACAATTCCACCGTCATTCCTCCTATACTAATTATTGAATTAAACTATGTTTTGCAGATATTATCCGAACAGTTTTTAATCTCGTATTTGGGATTAAAAACTGATCATTCTTGAGCAAGAAGGAAGAGGGGAAGATGATAGGTGGATTACCGGGAATGAAATAAATTACTTTTTTTATTCTCTAGTCAGTTTTCTGTACTATTTACAGCAGAAATTTCAATGTCATCCCATTTGGAACTTTTCAGTTTTGATTTTCAAAATGTAACCCTGGTATGTCAACCTTACATGTGAGCCTGATGCTCAATGTATCTATTATAATTCTCATAGAGAATTTATGGATATTCTCGTAGCTTAGAACATAGGCTGAGCTATTATCTTCATTATCCAATTTAGTTTAAACTGTATTTGAAAAATGAAAATTTCTGGGAAATATATTCTGTTCGATGGGGAAGTTTAGCTGGTAACTATTATTTTCTAGATGAACTTCTGTTATGGTTTTAAATATTTCAAAGGACCTAATTTCAGGTCATCTTCAAAAATTATAAATATAATTTTTGTAGATGACCTGCAGTTGATAAGGATCTGTGATGAAGGAGGAATATGGTAGGATAATTATTTGTGATATACTAATCACAGACAAATGAAATTGCCCTATCAATTATCCTAACCAATTAATTTATGAAATTAGATGTTAATAATATTTTTTGATAATGGTTCAAGCCTAACTATGTGTGATAATCATATCTCCATTGAGTCATTAAAGGTAAATCTATATTACATTTATCACTAGTAAGAACAATTATTACTTAATTTAAAAGAATTTAACATCCTTAGCAGGCAATTTTAGGATAAAGAAATGGAATTTCTCAAAAATGAAAATAAATTTCTAATATAATTAAATTTTGAACGTCATTTTGCATATAATGATACTGTCCCTGGAGAATTAAGTTAAAAAAAATATAAAAGCATTGTGAAAATTTCATTAATTTTAATATCTTACCTATTTATTTTACTTATAAATATATCAAAAGTGAAAAACTAGCAGTATTTAAATATTCAATACATTAAGAATGAAATTCAAATATGAGTATATGATTTCTAATTGGAAGATTTCGAATAAGAAGTATATTTTTACCATTTATTTTACTTAGAAATATATCAAAAAAGAAAACTATAAATATTTTATTATTCAGTACATAGAAAAGGAAGTCCAAATATGAATATACCAATTCTTATTGGAAGATCTCTAACACTCGTTATAGCAATGTTTATATATTTCAAAATTGAGAATGAATTTAAATTAAATATTTCCAATTAAAAATTCTGTTTATTAAATGAAAGAATTAATTAAATATTCGTGCACAGTATTTTACCAAGAAAAGTTATGTGAAATAAAACTAAACTGAATCAAAATATCTTATTTTTATTCTGAAAACCCCCAAAACGTTGAAGAGATGACAATAATTGTCCTTACGATTTTTGAATCTGATTTTGATTAAACTATGGGATTAATGTATTTTTGGCCAATTTTTACAATTTAATGAAATGTCTATTAAATGGTTTACTATTTTACAAGGTATTTTTCCAAGAACTAGAAGCAGTCTATCAGGATGGTAAATAGACACAAAACAAAATGATCGTAGAATCTACATAAAATAGCATTTCTACAGAGGAAAACATCATAGATGCTTTTCTTTTAAAAAATATTTTGCTATCTTCTTAAAAATATATCTTCAGTTATAAAGGAGAGATCTGAAGAAAAATAAACTCGGAGATAAGATTATTTTTAACAAAAGAAATGTCTTTCGAAAAAATAGTTGTTTTCGTCCTTGTCACAAAAAATACGAGAGAAGTTCAGAAAACATGTTTCGTCAGTTTATTTTTCAGACGATGCAAAGTGAGAAAACGTATTTACTTTCCAAAATATAAATTTTTGTACATATTACAAAATTATTATCTGCAGATCTTATAATGATATATTAATCATATTGTGAAATCGATATGAAGAAATGATACTGATAAAATTTTTTTCATTGCAATATGACGAAGCAGTTCACAACTTATTGCATCTTTTCGTCTCTTGTTTTTATATAGTTGTTGATTTCACCATAGAAAAAAGACTGTTGAGATTCTATCGATGCTCTAGCCCAGGTGAATGAGTTTCTCCTATTACCTGTGGCTAAACGCGTATACTGTGGCATAGATGTCGTCATAATAGACGTTTGACAGGCGTCATTAAATACTTGAAAAATCGTTTTCACATGTTCATTGACAATGCATGATAAAATACATTTTTGTTTTCTAATGCGTTTTCAGCATAAGTCTTCCCGCTCTACTGATGTACTTACAAATGAATTTTGGCACACCGGTCTGCTGCTTCTCTTTCTCACTATTTACATTTTGCGCATGCGCAGTGTTCCTCTGCCCATTAAAAATCGAGAACGAAATTGTTGTTTTTTACGGTGATGTCCTTTCTCACTTTGTAGCACTTGAAAATAAATTAAAAACTTTATTTTTGGAATGCTGTTCACACTACACTAATTTCAGGTTAAATTATGTGTTTATTTCTTTTTCTTTTTTACCATGTTACTTTAGTGATCTATATAAATTCTCAGTATGATATTCAATGTTTATTATAGTGTAATTTCTTAAGAAAAATTGTTACATTTGACAAAACAACTTTGAAAAAATTATACTGTCTTCACACATCATCCTCTGATAAATTTAAATCAACAAGAAAAAGTAATAAATTTTCAGTTACATTCTTTTAATAATTTTTTGTTTGTTTATTCGCTGAAATCACTTTTATTCTTATTTCTTTTCATCATGCATATTTCACAAAGGCTTATGGAATAATGATATTTAATGTTGTGTTCTCATGCTGTTTTACAAAACTTATTGAAAGAAGTGATTTCTATTGATCGACAAAACTTCAACTTCTTTCCCCAAATACCACCGGTTCAAAATTCATTATCCACTCTGAATTTACTATTGCGATGTTTCGGAACGGAGTATTAAAATAAAAATTAATACAAATCGTGAAATGTTGCTTCAAATATAAATTGTTAGAATCCAATAATTGGTTCAGATTGTTATTTATTATAAATCTTAATTAATAATTATGAAACGGAACATGATTTAGACTTGAAATTGCCATTCGCGGAAAGCAGTTATTAAAATTCTTTCTTTTGTCATCGTTTCTTACTCTGGCATAAATGACACAATCAGTGATGCTTGTACGTGTATTTTGGATATTAATTATTTTATTTCAAATCTATTCTTTTTGAAATAACAAACAAATCATTTTTTTACATCTCGATTTGCATCATGCCTTTTGTTTGTTAAAACATATAAGCACTTCTGACACTCAGATGTTGTTGTTGTTTTTATCCTAATACAAATAAGTTAAATGTGTTTTATGAATTTTCATTTTAAAACACATTAATGAAGTAAATGCAAATTGTTCATTTTTCTTTTAATCCTTTATCTCAAAAGTATTAATTAAGGATAGATTATATTTCATGTCCATTGCTTTTCAATAACAAAAGACCTAACCTGTGCCTAAAATTGATTAATAATCGTATTGTATAGCTTAATATAATACTTCATCACATACCAAAAATGTACTGTAAACGTTAAAATAATATTTTGCACATTTTGCATTGGGGAGCATGACAATGTAATTAAGGTATCATTTGACAATTGCTAAATATTTATTTTATTTCTAAAGTACATGTGTGGCGTTTACTAAATATAACTAACGAAAATTAAAAGTTTTCGAATAAAAATACAATATTAATAATTAAATAGATTTGTATGTAAATGCGATTAACTATAGTGAGAAAACTTTAACTATGCTCGGATGAAGTGGACAAAATATGTTTTCATTTTTACCGCCAAAAGCACTCCTCAATTTAAAATTCTATATTTTTATTATTTATGATCAAATTTTAAGTATAAACTTATACGTATATAAGTAACATTATTATGCAAATCAAAAATTTTACCTTTCATATTGGCAAAGAATTTTATTATTTTATAAATAAGATAAAATAATTTTCATTAGATTTATTTTTAATTTTTCTTATTTTATATGCTTTTTGTTTATCACTTTTATTGAATTAATCTATAAATTTTATAAAAAATAACTTTTCTAAACTAAATCACTATAATTATTTATAAAATGACTTATTTAGAAATTTCCAGGATCAATAGATGGAAAATATTTTCAAAGTTATATTTCCTCTTAAAATCTAAAACATTAATCATGAAATGATTTAGTATTATTTATTGATGCATTTAATACGAAATTGTTCTGATAGCAGAAAATTAAAATGTTGATTTTCCCACATTGGATGTACCATCGAATCTTTTCATTTTCATAATTTTAAATTCCAGGTATAGTAGTATCTCATTCATAAGCGCTTTGATCATAATTCAATGCGTATTTTATGTCTATGATTAGATATTATGTATTCTGAGTCTGTAATGAAAAAAATACGATTAAAATATTTTATATGTTAATGAACTATATTTCACATAGCATTAAAAATATTCTGTACATCAAATGTATTTATTAATATATGTAGTTTCATCAAAACCAATTATTACATGATTCATATAATTGTTCTATTTTAATTTTAATTATGTGAAATGGTGAGAAAAATAATCCTGTAATAAAGAGTCCTGTAACAAGATATTAGAAAATAGATTTTGAATGTATTTTCAAAATAATATCTTTGAATTATCATAACAGAAATTGCGTAATATATTTAATGCCATAACACGTCACCTAAAGTAAATATCAAGTAAAAACAAGGAAATGTGTATTTGTAAACCATATTTAAAATTTCATTTTTAAGTTATTCAATTTAGAGAAAAACGTGTTCTTAAATGAAAGTGGCCCCAAAAAAATCACATTCCTTAGTTTTAAGGTACAAGAAAATGCATTTTTATGTAAAAATTTGCTTCAGATTATTAAGAACAGTTTTTTGTAAATTCTTTAAACAAGATTAAAATTAAAATTCTGCTGTATAATTTATTACTGTCCGTAATTAACAGAGGAATAATTATATGTCAAATTTGATTGATTCAAGTTAACAAAAAATTTCCTGAAAATGTTTTGAACCCTGTTTTCCATCAATCTTATAGCAACATCTGTGCCTTTGTTGACAGTAAAAATGCCACTCTGTAAATCCTATCATACTAAAAGATTTATTCGTAAACCAACTGAATGAATTAAATTTTCATTAAATCAAATGTCTTTTTATTTTGCTCAGTCGGTGCAACGATATTGATATTTTTAATTATAGCGCTTGAATCGATTTATTAACTCAATCATTTACTCGAAACATTAAAATTAGAGCAACTAGAAGTAATTTACAACACTTAACTGTAGGAAATACTTCACGTGACTTTGAAATGAATGCACTTTTTTAAAAATCTAAAAAAAAAGTTGTTTATGGCTGGTATAGAATTGTACAATCTCATTTTGGAGATGTTCCCTGCCTTTTCAAAATCGCAATTCAAGGATAAGCTTATTACCATGATAAGTCTTCCCGTTACTAATGCTGGCATTGGACAAAGTTGTGAAAGTTACGAGTTCACGGTTTTTCAATTTTATAATTTCACACATAACAATATTTAGTGAAAAAACATAAAATATAACTCAAATGTCATTTTAGTGACCGACAACAACTAAAAAATTGCATAGTTCTAAATTGCAGAAAGATGAAAACATCACAAATTTTAATTATCTTAGGCGCTGTGTTCTTGAGTTAAAGTTTTTACATTATGCAGAAGTAAACTGGCAGACTGGGAATCTTCAAGCTGATTCTTTTCAATATTCTAAAAACTATTTGCCTTTCATATGTACCATTTTTTTTTTTTTTGCTTATGTCGTTGTATTTCTGAATTATTGCTTTTATATACTTATGAACGCAATTTCAGACAAACAGTCGGTATGAAGAGGACATAAGTTCAAAATTTGATACAAATCTAAATTTTAAATGTACATAAGTCCATTATATTATACCAAACAACATTCGGCCTGCTGTTTACACTTTGAATACATCGTGCTGTCTTGCTTTCATATAGTAAAACATACATAATTTCTTTTAATTGATTTTGTAAAATGAATTAGAAATTTCAGATCATATACCAAATTTTTATATATATATATATATATAACTTCATAGCATTTAGAGAGCGCAAAGGCAGCTACTTCTAAAACACAGATGAACTGATACAAAAGTATAAAAACTTTACTTTTATACTTAAAAACCTTTTATACTTTTGTATATATATATATATATATATATATATATATATATATATATATATATATATATCATTATACACGATTAAACTTTTTTTAAAGCATAAGTATAAATTAATTAGATATGTAGAGACAGATAATCAATAAAATATTTTCTAGTCAGATAATTTTTGGGATTTAATTTCAATACAGGCATTAAAATTAAATTGATAGATTTTTCTAAAATAATATTATAAAAGTTGGAAAATTAAAAAAAAAGAGTAAAAATAAAAAAATAATTTTTTTTATTTTGTCTGAAAGTAATGTTTTTTTTCCTTGAACATATTTATTTGATACAATTTAAAAAGTTTGCTCTTTTGTAGGCAAAGTTGAGATGCATTTTTGAAAGTGCAATTAAACCTTTTAATTATCGAGTTCAGAAATTTCAACTTTCTTTTTACATCCCATCTTTTTCTGGTATTTTTATGTTAATTGAAATAAATTATATTATATGGTATTATACCAACAAGAAGCGGGAATAAACTCTTGATCAACAGTTAATTATTTAATATTTATTACTTCATACCAATTGAATGCATTTTTATATCAATTGAAAAAAAAAATAATAATTCCGCAATAAAAAGTTTGTTTTGCAAAATAAGTAAAAATTCTTTAACTTTCTTGTTAAGTTCTTTTATAATAGGCGCAAAAAAAAAAAAAAAAAAAAAAAATTCTATTTCCATTTTTCAAAATCACAATTGTACATTCATATACGTAATTCTGTTTTACTAACATCTAGTTAAATTCGTTAAATTTTGAAAACATATTTATAAAATAAAACTTTATATTGATCGTATTTTATTATATAGAAACAAGTATTCTAAATTCTAATCTAAGTATTAATAATAAAATAAACTGATTTCCAATACGATTTTTATCAGAAATTTAAAAGGAAACAGCATTATCGTTGTCAAAAATTTAAATCGCAAACTTTTCTAAACTACTATAAAATAGAATATTCCTTTCATTGGAACACATTCTAGGGCATCAATCTCCTCACTGTTCAGCTTTCTTTTCAAAAGAATTTGCTGAGTTTTCAGAAATTCTAATGTGACGTACGTTTCAATGGATCCATCTAAAATATTCATAAGAACATGTCTAAGGCCGCACCGATTCTATAAAAATCGAAGCAACTTCAAAAACGTCAAGTACGGTTACATGCAGAAGGAAAATAGATCCAAATATAATAGTGAAACATCGAGATCCTCCAGTCTACACATAGGAATAAGAGATTCGATCATAAGATCTTTTGATACAAACTATTGCAAAAAAAGAGAAAAGAAAAGAAACAAAAGTCAGAATGTTACAAATCAGCGTCAAAGGTACGACTCTAAATATCATTACTAAAACCTCCCCTCGCCGAGGAAAACAAACAAAGAAAAACAAAAGGCGAATACAGAAGAAACTTATTCAATTGAGCGTTTCCAGTGGCATTCGGCCTTCCGGAAGTCTTGGACTAAATCCATCCGCATTGTTTGCCTGCAGTGGAGGGTTCGTTAGGACTAAAGGAGGTTCCCAACAAGGGGTGAAGGGGTGGACCAGGAACAGAAGTTTTTGTCGCAAAAGCCTAGAGGCGAATATAAGAATTGTTGCAGGGACAAAGTGGAAGAAAAAAAAAGGCATTTTACTCATAAACAAGAGATGAGGCGAACAGTATAGTGCCAACGGTATTTTTTCGTCTTATCTGAGCAGTAGATTACTGTAAGAAGGAAGAAACATGTACAAAAGCTTAAATAGGAGTGAAAAAAATAACGCTGAATAAAATACAACTGTGAAAAAGAAATATACAGCAAGCCGAAGGCAACAGATGGTTCAGACTTCGCTGACTGATAAAAACTGGATAAAGTAAATGGGTATTTTATCGCACATGTCATTTCTTTTTGGTCTAGTTTACTTTTGTTTACTCGAACTTCAAAAATGATTTAGTATTATACATCATGCTTTAGTTGTAATATGCTATCTTGTGATATAAATATTTTGTATTTCTATAAGATAATAAATTTCAATGTTATTTAAATATATGTGGGGGTATAGTATATTTATGTGGTAAGGATAGAGTGAAGACCAAATGTACGTATACCATTACCTCAAAATGTACTTTTATGTCATTTACTTCATTGAAATAATTAATTGTAGAAATAATTATGAATTATTATGCATAAGTAATTGTTAAAAAAATATGCATTATTTTACGTAATTTTTTTCATTTGAAATAATTGATTCCAAATTATTCCATTATAGAATTCCTTTCTTAGCATGGGGTTGTTAGAATCTAGTTTTAATAAGAGAGAGTAGGAAGATGATATTATTAAGCTTATTCCCTAAAAAAATAGTAATTTTCGTTTCAATGTAAATAGTATGCTCTACATGAAGAAAAAATAAAGCGTATTTGACGGAAAACAATGATTTTTTTCCCCCGAAAAGTATCTCAAATACACAAATAACAAAGAAGAATATGCTTGTGTGTGTGTTCCATCTGCGCACATTATAAAAAATAGTATACAGAAGTCATTATAAAAATTTCCATATCATATAGAAATCATTAAAAAAATATCATTTTGGCCATATAGAGTTGAAAAAAAATTCACACAAAGGGGAAATGTGCATCTTGTAAAGAGTGTCTTTTCTAATTTTAATAAAAAAAAAATTAAAATTTTTCGAAATTTTAATTATTTTCTAAAATAATTTTTGAAAATATTAGTTTACTTTTACAGCACAATAATATGCAAGTTCTTTTTAATGATACTATGTCTATCATGTTTAATCGATTTTGATTAATTTAAAAATATTTTGAAATTATTTTACACAATACATTTCATTATTGAAATCATTTTCATTATCGGTTCTAACATTGAAATTGGCTTTAGTTTCTAAGATATAAATATTCGGCATAGGATAAGATATGCTTTTAATAAAAATTTTGAACCTGAATTGCAATTCAAGTTTAGGTTCATGTTGAGAACTAAGTAACAGTGAAAATTTCTGAAATTGCGTCAATTTTTAAGCAAAGCTACTTTTTTCCTTAATATGAAATGAATATAAACCATAAATTATCGAAATGCAAAAACAGTGGACATAAAGGTATAGGGCATCTGAGATAATACAAGCTGTATGTCTTTCAAAAATATTTTGCAGAGTAACCATTTCGAAAATGTAGGACAAAACATTTAAATAAATTTTTAACAACAATTAATCCTGCAGAACCAGGTAGTCAGCAAAGTTTATACTGTGAAATAAATTGACTAAAGATATACCTTTACAGAAATATTTCATCTGTCTAAAATCCTTTGAAGTTAGTTCGTGCAAAAGAATGCATAACTGGAAAATCTTATGAGATCTCAGTCATAGGCGGAAAATAAGAATAACTCAAATCGTCATTTTTAAAGAAAGGGTGATGTCATTGAGTGCTAAATCTGCAAGATAACAAGGCTGCAGAAGAATAATGTGTTATGGTATTTGAGAAATTTAGAGCTGATAAAGTACACTGCTGTAACAAATTTACAGTCTAATATTCTTGAAATTGTTTCCCATTAACATCCTTCAGCAATCATATAATTATGAATGTTGTATGGAAATAAAGTATGGGTGTTATTGAGGGACTTTGTGATTAAACGCCTCAAATGAATGAATAAATTTCATTATTCCATCATTATATCATTGTCAAACCGTGCCCTAGATCTCTAAAAGTGGTACGGATGATAGAACGCAAATTTTGCTAAAATAAGATTGTTTGTGTCTCTAATATAATGACCATTTGTTTGTGCCGATAATATAATGACAATTAACTGATTAGATAGATTTTACTATAACACCTTCGACGTTCACGTAGTATTTCTATTTGGCATAGATCATTTTTACACTGGTTTCAAAACTTCAGCATCAATGTAAATTTTAAGCAGGTAGCCATGAAATTGCAGAAAAGGGGTTATTTCGATCAGTACAATGAACACGTGATTCAGTAGAAAGGTGATGCGTATGCGAATGTCAGGAATAAAATGTCATAGGCGAAGTGAGTGTACGAAGAAATCATATAGTCGGCGCACGCAGCTCAGGACTGCAAGGAAAGGAAGAACGGAGGCGCAATTAAAGACATTCTCTGCAAGTGCAAGTGAGTTCTTTCGTGAAATATAGCTATAACCAATCACCTGGACGACATAACACGTAGAAGAATGATCGGAAAGTTGGAGGAGGAACGAAGTTTCACTATTGTAGCTGAAGAGTTCGGAATTAACAAGTGTCCTTTCGCGCACTTTAAAATCTCTGCAAACCAAAGGTACAGTTGTTAGAAAGATTGGTGGTTGCCACCTAAAAAAAGAACTGCAATGGATGACCTATATATCGTCCTGCAGGAAAAATGAGACCGATACCAGTCAGCAAGCACCACTGCTCATCAACTGTGTACAGCAACAGAGCGACAAGTGTCACGGTTTACCCTGGCCAGATGCCTTCAAAATGTGTCCTATTCGCAAACCGTTCTGACCGCTGCATCCCTTAGAATGTTATCCATCAGTGACACTGTTTAGAGTGCTGTAAGGAGCACAAAAACTGCACATCTGATCAACGGAGTCGTGTCCTCTTTACAGTTGAGCGTCGTTTCAGTGCCAAACTGATTCTCAACGCCATTTGATTTGGAGAGAGGTCAGGACGCGGTTTTATCCCAATAATATCACGGAAAGTGACATTTACAGTGGTCCTGGAGTTGTCGTCAGGAAGGCATTATGCTGAATGGGCGGGCTGAGCTTTACATTTTCGACAGAAGTCCTATAAACGGAGATTGCTTTATTGTAAAGAGGTGATCCTTCCCCATGTGCGTCTGTTCCCTGGTGCTAATGGACCACACTTCGTTTTAATGGATGACAATGCACGGCCACACCAGACCGCTGATGTTCAGCAGTTACTGAAAAGTGAAGATATCACTCGCATGGATTGGTCAGGATTCTATCCTAATTTAAATCTCTTAAAACATGTGTGGGACGCTTTGGAGGAACTCCTTGGTACACGATTACATCCTACGGGGAACACTCAACAACTAAAATAGTAACTGATTGAGGAATGGACACTCTTACGTCAAGAACTGTTGGAGAATCTGGTTCTGAGCATGGAGAGATGATGCAAAGCAACCATTGCGCAAGGGGAGGGCATACCCCATACTAAATAAGATCTACTTGTTGTTCTTCTTCTTGGACAGACAATTTTGTGTAGAGATACTGTGAGTTTAATAAAGCTTTTTTGTGTTTGATTCCATATTACTACATGCATTGTATTCATTTTTGCGAAACTGTGCTTTCATCATCTTTTAAGTACGAAATGCTGTCTTTTATTTCTGAATTTCATGTCTATCATATGGTTTCTTGTGCAGATATGGTAAGAAAATCAACTGTTACTTACGTTTTGCACACCAATGCATATATATATATATATATATATATACACCATTCTTTTTAGACATTGATCTTTATAGTGTCACATTGATGCCCTTCATAGCTAATTTTTTAATATTTTTTCTGCATTTGTGAAGAGACAAGATGATTCCTATATTTCAAGATTATATCCTTTTTCTTAATTAAGACGGTTACATAAATTCACTCTTTCTCCTGATGATTCAAGACTAAAAAAAAAAAAAAAGAGAGAGTTTAGAATGTTCCATGTTTTGAATGCAAAACATAAAAGGAAATATTCTTCTATAAAGAAACTGATAACTAAATTTTACAAAGAAAACTACTGATTTTCACATTAGTACAGTTTAAGATTCCTTATCATTAAACGCTTGAAATTTGCTTATTACATACAAATCCATATGATTTACATGATTTGGGTATCATAACATATTTCAATGGAGAGAACATGAAAGATGCATAATTTTATAAATTGAATCCACAAAAAATCTTAAGAACATAACAGTATATTTTATACACGTTAATCAAGCATTACCATTTTTTCAATTAGGACTTTATCGGAATGTTTCCTGCTTATATCATAAATTCAAGTCAATAAGTGAATTTATTGAATATTTTGAATTTGAAATATTCAATAAAATTATTTATATTTATATTGAATATAAGAAAATATATAAATAATGAATATTATCAGTTTGTTTTCTAAATTGATAACATTTCAAATATGGATTAATATCTTGTCAGTAGTGGCTTTTAGCTTAATCATGTCAATTTTATTATTACTATTTTAAACTCACTGAAAATAAATTAAAATATTTTTTTATAGAAAATGACATTTGGCATATCATTTCTCTTAAGAAATAAAAACCCTAGAAACCTTTTAAAAAATGCTTCATTTTGACATATGTGTAAATAACATCCAATGTGTCTTATAAATACAAGATACATACAATCCGTAGATATTATTCTCGAAATATAATGCCACATTATCTTAATAAACGAATTTCAATTTATTAAATTTGAAAAAATAGCAGAAAAATTTGCTAATTTCATAAGTAATTTATTACAGGAAGTGATTATGTTTTATTTATTATTACATTAATCTTAGATACTTGTTGAAATTGAAAGGGACATGAATGATAATTATTAAAAAGAAGTTTATTTTATATTTTAAAATTGCAATTACATTATCAGAAATATATAACAGTTGAAGTTTCAGTTTAAAAAAAGATAATGCTTCGAAAATCATTTCAATTTAGATTAATAAATATTTTCTATTATCTTTACTGAACTATCTCGATGATTTAATTTATAAGAGCAAAGGAATGATGTTAGATATTAATTTATTCCGTAATGAAATTGCTACAATATCAATTCTTAAAATAGAATCACTTCGAAATTTTAAATTTATTTTCCGAGAAACTTTCTACTATAAAAATGAATTATATCCTTCAAGACCTTTTAAATTAAATGTTATAGAATTTGCAAAACTGATAATTCAGTCATTTCTAGCTCCCATTTTTAACGAACCAAATAAGTTTTACATTTATTAATGATTATTCACAAATAATTTATCTGTACCTTCTTTTAATATATATTATATGAGAGACTTTATTAACTTAGCTTTGAATTTAACTTTAAAATATCAAATCATATATAAATATTATTCACGTTACATTGAATATATTTGCGTTCAAATGGCTATAGAATTATTTTTTTGAAAGCGCCTTCAAATTAAATTAAAAGCAGTCTTTAATAATTTAAGTATCAGTGAAAGAAAATTCCATATTCCAGGTGTTATTTATTTATGATTGATTAAAATGATTTGAGAATTCTGTCAACAATATTTAATTTTTCACTTGGAAGCATATAACTATAACGCCTGAGAGCCGCGGTGGCCTAGTAGTAAGGCCCTGGCTTCGGAACCGTTAGATTGCAGGTTTGTGTTCCGGTTCCATTGAAGAGCCCTCATGTAAGCGGATTTGGTGCACGTTCGGGGCCAAACTCACTCCCTCTGTTATGGTGTGCAATTTCGGTGAGGGGATGCCAACTCAGGTGTCATCCTCATCATCTGACCACGAACCTAGGGTTGCTTTAAAATGGGGCGTTTGTGCAAATAAAAATAAAAAAACCGGAGATCTATAAATTGTTATATTAAAATTGTGGAATCGTTCTATGATAACATTTGAGTTTCCACATTATAAGCAAATTATTTAATATAAAGAAATGCTTTAGAATAATAAATGTCAAAATATTAAATAAAAGAAAATTTAATTAAGCAGAGAAATAAAAATTAAATCGCTTATGATGTTATGCTTTGTTTAACAGAGGAAAGAAATTCTTAAAATTCAGTAAGAAAAGCAAAATATCCATATCGCATCACTTTATCTAAGGAGCAAAATAATTTGTTTCTAAAACCTTTGTTGTGGAATTACCTCCTGTAGTTTTATTTATTGATTATCACTGATTTATCAAAGAATAGAATTGTGTAAATCCCTTGGAAAGAACAGAACGTGATGATGATATTAATTTAATATTTGACACTATGATA
The DNA here is from genome assembly GCA_026543865.1 of Argiope aurantia. NCBI lineage: Eukaryota > Metazoa > Arthropoda > Arachnida > Araneae > Araneidae > Argiope > Argiope aurantia. The sequence continues at coordinate 155,658 of JAPMOR010042603.1, forward strand.
ACCATAAAAAATTGCACTTACATTCTCGTATAGTCCGAGATGAAATATTTTGCTGGGCCCCGATACATAGCAATATTTCAGAATCTGTAGTAAATGCAGAAGCGTTCACGTTCCAAATAGTACATACGGTTACCTAACAAATAGAGGTGCTATTCTTCATGGCCAATTGGAACTAAAGAGAATTCGGCCATTATTATTATATCCATTTGAAAGCGAAAGCTTATATATTGTATGAAATCGCTTATTTTCTTACATTTCAACTATTCCCTTATAAAATGAATGTAATAATAAGCCCAGAACAGCAAGTTATTGAACTGATATACATTTTTATATTTTTTTGTATTTACACATACTGAGTGACAAACTTTGAGTCCAAGAGTTTATTTTTTTCTTTTCTTTTTTACCTTTGAGTTTAGTACTGAATTGGGTATACATTTATTTCTTGACACAATCATATGAATATATCAATATTATATGGTTGCATATAAATATACGTTATAATAGTCCAATGAATGACCTATAGCCACCGCAGCATTTTCCCACATAAATGGAATTGAGTTTTTTTCTTGGAAAATAAACATATATTTCAAGAAAATTCTTGTATAAATCTGTTATTGACAATGTATCTGAATAAATAAAAAACGACAAAAAAAACTTATTTTGTCTTACATACATCTTTAGAGCCACAGTTATTATTATTATTTAAGTTATTCAAAAAACATGTTTCTGGAGACAACTATTTAATATATGTTTATGGATTATGCACGTGAAGGAGACATGATACTTAGCACTACTTTCAAAATAATAAAGTGATTTTTCAATTTTTCCTAATGACTAAGTATTGGAAAGAAGCTAAAAAATCAAAAAATAAAATAACGGTATTGACGATATACATAAATAAATTTAGTATCCAATAATATTGTCTAATTTAATATAAATTCTGCAAAAATGCTTTGATAAATTAACCTTCATTTCATAGTTTTGATAATTAGTTTCATTAGTTTTGATTTGATATCTTGAAGGGATAAAATTACGCTGCGAAAGAAATTATAAGTTTGACACTTAATCTGAGGTCACCGAGTTTTGCATAATGTTGCTAGATATTATATTACATTATTCAACAATATTATCAATATATTGTTGAATAATGTTTAATATCATGAAGTATTGCAAAATATTTGTGCACTACTAAAAATATGATTTGAGAGCAGAGCAGTTCTCCTTTCAAAAGTACATTACAAGACTCTTGGATTTTTTTTCGTGATTCCAGTATGTTCTTCCATTATTACCGTAACTTAACATGTTTCGCGTATTATATATTGCATAATTTTTGCTTAAAACGATTGATTTAATTATTTAGGACTTATACGTCTTGCGATCAGAAAATTTAAACCCAATGTTTGGGAGAATATTTGAAACATTTAACACTTTACTAAACTACTAAACTCAAATTAGCTCGGTAGCTGCTGTACTGGACGACATGTATCGGTTTCTGCTGCAAACGTTGGGCATAGATTGTAAAGTTAAATATCATCAAGGACATCTTTGGAATCTGGGGAATATCAGCTATTCGTATTTGATAGTATAAAATTATTTTTGTTTTCATATAAATTCATAGTTAATTCATAATAAATTCATAGTTTTTTGCTATTGAATACGAATAAAAGTTCACTTTCAAAATTTAAAAAAAAAATATTTTGAAACAAACTATTATTTAAAAAAAGGTTAAATATTTTATTTTCTCCAAATCTATATTCATTTGAACTAGAAAAATATTAAAGATTAAATATACCATATAAAAATAATTTTTTTGTAAAATTCATTTACTAAAATTTTTTGATGAAAATTTTATATTCAAGAAAATGGATATGGTATGGTAAAAGATATGTAAAACTTTTTATAAGCTAGTTAAATTTATATTTTTGAAAATAAAATATTAAACTTAATTTAACAAGAACTCTTTCAAGATACGAATTTTATAGCAAGAAGGATTTCAAGAATTTGATTATGAAATTTCAAATAAAGAATAAACAGTAAGTAGGAATTAAAATATAATTATATTTCTTTTTAGTACATTAACAAAATTCAACCATAAAAATTTATTTTTATTATTTTTCCCTCTTAAATTTAATATTCGGCATAATTTACAAAAAACTTATAAAATATAAAACATTATATATTAATTTTAAGAGAAATTAATTTATTCTTAGAAACAATATTAACAAAAAGATTTTGAGCACAGCATTTGAAATATCTATAATTAAAACCCACGTAAGCTAAAACGTTTTCTGAAGTTTCTTTTTTTTTCAATTTGATAAAATTTAAAGTTTGAATGGTTTGAATAAACAGCCAAGAAAATCAATATTAAAGGAAAAATCAATATCTTTATTTGGAAACTTTAAAAAAAGGGCTTTGATTAAAATATTTTAACATGTTTAGATATGCATCTAGAAATATAAAATGATACTTATTGAGCCTATAATAATAATATCCACAGAAGTATTAGCCTAATTTTTTGAAAATAATATGTCATACAAATCAACAAATTCCATTTTCCCTTTTCTCCTGAATTTATGTATAATTTACTTGATTTAATTTAATATAAAATTAATTTATATCTTATTAATATCCATACATAAAAGCAGATTATATATATATTTTTTAATACAAAGAATAAAATGTATTTGACTTTAAAATAAATACACTGAACTAATGATATAAATAGTATCCAAAAGTTTTAGAAAGAAACAAGTAAAGTTTATATATATATATATATCCAAGGAAAAATTTATTTTCTGGTTACGGTGTTTAGCAGTATTTTATAAATAAATAAACAATTTGAATATATTTATAACTAGATGAAGAAATTATCAAACCTAACTACAGTGCAATAATTAAAAAAACGTGATCTCTTCCCATCTGTATCTTTTTTTTCACCGCCTCAGCTTACCAGAATATCACTTGGCGATTTTCAGCCACATCTGTATCAGTGAATTAGTGACACCTATTATTTCAGACAAATCGTAGCAACAATAAAAACAGCTGAGTCCATTTTAGCCTTCCATTCGTAAACAATTATTTGTATATACCTGAACCCCGATTTAAACTGAACTCGGAGGCCAGAGAGTTAAAGGTATTATGCTGTCTACATATGCAGAAGATATTATTCATACATAAGGAAAAAATAACAAAAACTCGACACGATATTAATATCTGCACACTTTTAATGAAAGATCCCTAGCACTAATGGGAGAAAAATCTAATGTCTATTGTAATAGACAGACAACTGTTATTTAAAGAAAGTGAATGACATGAATAACTTGGCGAAAATAAGAACAGTCGTTGTAAAGAGGAAACAATCTAAATCCGACGGAAAAAATCATTTAGAAGTCAGTGGAGAAAAAAGAAAATACTTTCAATGTCTCATTACGCAAATGCGTCTGTTACTGAGAAATAATTTTAATGAATCAAATGGTAACTCAAAGAATGACAATTTGAAAAGCAGAGACAAATAAAGGGCAGAAGAAAGAAGTCAAACCTTTAAATTATTGGTGAGTGAATTTTAAAAATATATAATTTTTCCTTCAATAATTGTGAAAATTTTATATTCTTAATCGCCTAATGAAAAGTTCTTAATACAAATATTAAGCCAAGAGAAACCCATTTGCAAGTCAAAATTTATTCCCTAAAATTGGAAAATAAGGACAAAGCCAACAAATGTCGTAAAAATTCTAGTAACTGTAGTTTTAAAATTTACAATTACTTTCCAAATACGATCCTTTTAAAGTAGTTGATCGTTGCAAAATCAGCAAAAAATAATACAATTAAGTATGTTTTGAAAACACAAATATCATTGAAAAATGGCATGCATCTTTACTGTCATATGAGATGTATTTTCATTGCCAGAAAGAAAGAGGCATCAATTCTTATGATGGAAAGATTTAAAAAAATAAACAATTCGAAAAGTTAATATAGAAGAAAATAATTTTCTGCTTACCAAATCAGAATCTATGTATTTTAATCATGTAATTGTCATATCTGAATGTAAAAAAAAGAAAAGCAAAATAATAAACTATTTTTCAGAAAGTATTTGATCGGATATTGTATGTTAACTTGAATTTCAGACAGGGATTTTTAAAACTTTGATTGGAGTTTTGAAGTGTTGTTAATGTTTTGTTTATTTCTAATATACAAATGCTCTATCAGTTCACCACCATTGCAAAAAAAAAAAAAATCTTTCGAAACGTTACCTGCAATAAACATTGAAAATTAGGCATTGAAATGTTTGAGCGCACAAACACAGATTTAATGAAATGCGCGATGTTAATAGTGTAGTAATCAATTCCAACTGAGAAGACAGTTATATTTATTCTACAAAAGACTAAAAAGGCATTAATAGGTTTTATAAAACGTTAAAAAAATAAAAGCCTATGCTCACTCAATTTACAAATTTGAAATGCAACTCTTTTTATTTTTAAAGTAATGATGCTTATCAGGTTTTAAATTCCCTTAACAATTCTATTTCAAAAACGTATGCTTTGATATCATAGCTATTATAATTTGTAAATGTATTTTTGTAATTTTTAAAATCAAATAGGCAAAACTCCTGAATGTAAATTTTTTGGGGGCAGTCAAGTTTATGCTGATTTAGCTAAGATTTTTTATTTTTATTTTAATTAGAATTTTTCCTTATATAGGAGATTTAATATAGTGATTTTGATTTATTTTTATTTCAACTTAAAATAAAAATATTATTCACTATGGCAGTTGTGTTTATATGTCGATTGATCTATCAGTAAAGAGGATTTCATTGAAAATATGACAGACAGCCTCTTTCACATTTGACTGCAAATAACATTTTAGTAACATTTCCTACCAATAAAAAAATGAATGATGAAAAGTAAACTTGCTTAGAGTAATGTGTGATACAACATTGAGGGACTTTTTCTTCCAATCTACTGAGCGACATTGACCCTCTCCTACTTGACCCCACTGCAACTAGCACAGCACACACAAACATGTATACACATACACATATATAAAATAGAGCTCTCAAGTTATACCTTGAAGAATAACTTAACTAGAAACAATTCATTATGGTACAGCTTATTATAAGTAATAAAGGGCAATTAGGTTTTGAATTAAGAACATTTTTTGTTCTAATTCGCAAAGCAATCGAATATGCCTTTCTCAAAGAGCAGCAAATCATTCTAGTAGTACTTTTTTATTTAAAGAAAAAAAATATTTTTCTGGGGAACTTCATCTTTAAAATTTCTTTTACAGTCAGATAATAATTTTTGTGTTTTTCAGTCAAAAAAACATAATTATATTTTAACGAGTCTAAAATTCATTTTCATATTTGGTAGTAGAAAAATGAGTTTAAATTTTAAAAGGAAGAAATTAGATGATTTCAAATCACCGAAATTTGAAATAATATATTATTTTTACAAATTTCGTCTCTTAATATATTCAATAGGAGCAATTATTGATAATTAAAAGAAAACGTTAGCAATCTTAATCTTAGAAAATTATTTCAGTATAATAATATCTAACAATGATTATTTACCTCTAATATCAAAACATTGATATCTATTCCACTCTAAAATTTTTTCTACCTCACCTGCATTTTAAATTAAAAAATAAATCAACTGATACATATTGATGTTATCTTCCATTGAGCTTTGCATATGTTCATGATCAATTAATTTAATTCCATATCATTCATTACCTATTTAATTCTCCTCATTCAGATGAGAATTAAATAAGCGAGGGAAATTTTTACCTTTAATTAAAATTCTGCAAATAAATTTAAAATTTCCTAAGCAGATGAGTTTGAAATTTAATGAATCACATAGCAGCATAAGAGATTCTTTTTTAGAATGGTGTCCGATTTTAGGCATTATTTTCTGTTCCAAATATCAACAAACACACACACACACACACACACACACACACACACA
>JAPMOR010042625.1:1577-43853 GCA_026543865.1 Argiope aurantia
GGAGATTTTCCACATAATGAATAGTTTCAAATTCAGTCTAATATGTACAGAAGTGTAGAGAGTTTCCGTATCTGTGAATGAACAGTTTCAAATTCAGTTTAAAAAACACAAAAGTGTGAAGAGTTTTCCTATCTGAGAACGAACATTTTCAAATTCAGCCTATTAGATATAAAAGTGAGTTACCAGTCTTTCGAAAGCAACCACTTGGAATTTTTTTCTGAATTTGAAGACATTACATCGTATAACTAGTTGACCATTGATTTTTAAAAATGTCACTGATCATTAATTTCAAACCGTAAATATATTGCCGTAAGCAATTCGAATCTAAACAAGGCTGAATTTAAAACTGTTCTTTTCTCAAATGCGGAAACTATCTACAATTCAGTACATAATAGACTGAATTTGAAACTGTTCATTCTCAGATGCGTAAACTCACTACTATAAAATTTTTAAAAGTATTTTTATAATAATTTCAATAAATAATTTTTAAATCCACAAAATGCGCATCCTACAGAAACAAATGTAATGAGAAAAAAATAAATAAAATAAAACGACACGTTCCGCAATTGCTAAAGGAAAAACTACAAAACATAATTTATGGAATCGCTTTTTATGGCAGCAAAAAAGGGAAAACCCCTACAAAACATTTTAATTTAGGAAATGATTTGCGGCATCAAGATTCAGAATGCATTTTCGTTATGCATAGTTTTAACAAGTCATATATCTCGTGAAAAGTTTTTCCAAAACAAACTTAGAAAGAAAAAAAAACCGAAATGAAATACGACAGAGAGAAAATATTTCACAGTTCTTTCATGTTTTTTTTATATCCTCAGAAACGCTTAACAACACAATTTTCTCCATGCTAATAAAAACACATATGTAGAAAAATGCGCAACCTCAGCAAAATTTAATGGTAGCAGAATGCCGTCGGGTACAAAGAAAAGTAGGTAACGATTCTTTTTTTTTCTGTCTAAAAGAGAAAAAAAAATTTAGAATAAAAACGCTGTTTCTCATAAATCCAGTTATTGATCACAGGTTTTCAAAAGAAAATGATTATATCTTTGAAGAAAAAAAAAAGACTTTTTTATTTCAAAATCTTTTTTGTTCTTTCCTTCTTTTCCTTTATCCCAAAGACTGACGCATAGAGACTTATCCGTCAAAGCAAACGATTTTTCAATATCTGAAAAATAATGTTTCTGCAAAGAAACCTGCCATTGAAAATAAGATGGAGGATGCCGATGATAACCATCTACACATTGGAACTCCAAAAGCGCAACAAAAAAATTACAAAAAAAAAAAAGACTTTTGTTTTTGTTTACGCGTTAGAAGAGCTTTCAGCATGCAACTGAAAGAAATGATTGAAATACAAAGGAATATTCAAATAAAATTTTCTTGAATAAGGTCAATAGGTTAATTCGTACAAAATTAGACTAATTATTAAAAGCCAATATTTTATATAATGTTTCGGAAATTCTTCGTAAATTTTTACTTTGAATTATAAGAAATGTTTAATGAAAATATCTTGAAATCGTCAAACCATTTGATTATAAAAATGTGTTGATTTTTTCTTAATTTTTAAGAAACAAGAAAAATAATTTTTGGAATTATTTCTCTCGATTAGTCTGGGAACAAGAATATTCTGAAAAAAAAATGTAATTTGGTACATGGCCCTAACACCAAACCTAAAGTTGTTTATGACGATGACACGAGACACAATAATGGAAAGTTTGTCTGTCTGTCTCCTATTTCATTTAAATTTGACAGAAGCTGTCTATCTGTCGATATGCCTATATATGCTATGTGAAAACGATTACTTAAATGTGAAAAGATTGATAAATGAAATTTGGAGAGAAAATAATGAGATAGAAACTGTAGATACATATCAAATTTTGGGAGCAATCAGTAGATGGAACGATGTCCAAATTGAATCCCCCATTCATCTGAGTAGGTGACGCAGTTGAACACAAAATAAAAATAGCTTACGTGAAATTTCAAAAGAATGCTTCGAGTCGATTTTCTTTTCTTTTACGTGCAGTTGATATAAATATTGAAATCGAATTTTGAAAACAACAGAGTTTTACTTCACTGCCTACTGAAGATCTCTAATTACCCAATTAAAAATTTCATGCACAATTTTACTGTTAAAGTGTGCCAATGTGTTGCAATATATGCCAATGTGTTGATTATCAAAGCAGTCTGTTGATTAATAAATGATTATTTAGGAAATTTACAAATCTCTTACCGAACCAAGAATTGTTTCATTTTTCTAACCACGTAGTTAATATATGCATTACCCTACCAGTACTAGTTAAAGTCAAAATGATATTTATGCTCTATGGCTGAATAAATATCAAATTAATATTTAACACAATAATGCTGTAAAATACTACTTGAAAAACATATTAATCAATATTGAAATAACTATTTTTTTCACATTTCAATATCAACAGACGGCGCGCACATCGAAAATCGATCTTAATCGATTTTCATTATGTTTTTATAAATTTTATTTTTAGTTCGTCTGATAAATAAAAAGGTAGAAGAAGGTGAAAAAAAATCAGAAAATTATGTCTTTGCATTTAAACGATTCGGAATAAAATAAAGAATATATTATGAAATGTAAAACAACCCACTTTGCAGATGATTTTTCACTTTTATTTAGCACATGAAAGCCTTTCAAGTTTTCACTTAAAAGCTTTTCAAGTTTTAAGAATGACATTACAATACAAATCTCTTTTCTGCTTCTTAAGCAAGATTTCAATCAAAAAACATTTTTAGAGATTCATCAAAACGTAATTTGAAGGTAAATAATTATTAATAAGCTATAGCAATTTCTCATTTTATGAAAAACAGTGGTTTCTTTAAATTAGCTGCTTCAGTGAGATGTATTATTACAAACTTTACGATAAATGATGCTGATGCATACAAAAAACATTAGTTTTCAAATCATATCTACTATCCTTCTCAGTCTTTAAAAGTTTTGCCAATGTTGCTATTCATTTCAATCACAAAATTATAATTCTGACAGCCTTGAAACACACTAATAAATCTTAATCACCGGACCGCAAAAACATTGATGAGAACTAAGGTTGACACCTAAAGATCATCACAAGCTACGGTATAACCCTTCCCGTGGAAAGCAAGTCTCGTTGTCGGAAGGAGGTAACCGATCTCCACCATTTCTGTACCCACTCGGCTAGCGAGAACCAACCACCATGCTAGAAGCTTCTCATCATCATATGAGACCCCCCCCCCCAGTTAGAGTGCCATTCATTGTAAAGACAACATTGTATACAGGGCCACCGGACAACATATCATGTCTCTCGAGGAGATACCTTCTTTGTAATTATATGCACACTGTCTTAGAAATCTATATTTATAGTTATTGTACAATAATGCACACCTATGAAGGTCACCCAAAAAGTAAATTTCCCATATTGCCACAATGGAATCCCTATAGATTATGAGTTAGGTATCCGGCTGTTGCAACCATTAATGACAGATCTAAAGACCATGGTCTATCAAATGAATAAAAATTTAACGAAATGGGATCAGTGGTGTTGTCAGAGCGACTAGTCCATTAAGGTTTCTAATTATTTTAAATATGTAAATAAAAGAAAACAATTCACTTTTATTACTGCAGTAAAAAATAGACATGTTTTTGTTTTTACTCATTTTCTTTTTTTTTTTAATTTATAATTCATTGAGATTTACAATTCAGACATATAAAATTTCATTTTTTAAAGCATAAAATGAATAATTTAAATAGAAGTGTTTAAATACATATGATTATATTAGTTTAATTCTTATTAACAATCATTTTCAAAACTTTCAAAAAATAATATACGCAAACGGTTAGAATTTGGATCAAAAAGTTTGCAAAAGATAAATAAAGTTTAAATTTACTCATAAACATTAAATAAAGAGTTCTTTACAAGTAAAATATCAGAAGAATGCAAATTATATTAGTAGTCGCTACACGAGCAAATCAAGAGAGATAAAATTCTTTAATTTATGTGTAGAAAACAAGCTTTAAAATTCATTTATTCAGTTCCATGAAAACAGATGTCTCTTTTCGAGGTGAGAATTCTTCAGTTTTTGAAGTAGAACTGAATTAATTATTCAGCGTAAAGAAAACAACAGACCATTCTTATATGTTAAGATTAATAAGAAAGAAAACTAAAAGTGCTAATTCCTGGGATAATAAAATCTTTCGCGAAGCAAGATAGTTTTGAGTTATGTGTCTGAGAACCTGTGAATTTCTAAAAGTTTTGCTTCCTAATGTGTTAATTTAGGCAAAAAAATATACTGTTTAGTGTTTTTGATGCATTGCAGGAAAAATAATAGTTTCGAAAATTAGTAAAAGAGGAAGAATTCTAATGTGACCTTGTAAGTAGATAATCGGAGTAGGACAGATTTAAGTTTCTTTTTTAAGTTTAAGAAATATAAAAGATCGAATGCAAACTTGATGGGTAAAATTTAAACCAATGGATTGTATTATGACGTGAGAATGTGAAGTGGTTTTGATCTGGAGATTTCGAAGTCGCAAAATGCATGGACAGAAAATTGGAGATTTATCGCTTTTGAGGCATCAATTTTTTGCTTTTAGGGTTATAAGAAAATTGCAAATAGGATTGTCACATATGGCGGCTTATCGCTAGAAGTTATCGCTGGAAGAAACACAGAGAAGAAAAGGGAAATGAACGCGAAACAGCGACGTGGGTATCGAAAGTTTATATATATAATTTTTTTTTTAATTTCGAATTTTTCTAGCTGGCAAAAAAAGTTTTGGAGCTCAAACGATTATGAGAGGGGAAAAAATAAAAAACAAACAAACATTGCCTTTCTAAAAGTTGACGATTGTGCAATAATCGCGTGATCCTTCAAACCAGTTTAAACCGGGTTTTCACAGAAAAAAAATGGCCTCGAGGAAAGATTTTAGAACTCGATTGATTTTAAGATGGACAAAAACCAATCCTTTTCTAAATATCAGTGATTACGAAATATGAATCATATGAGAGCGGTCGGACTGATACTACGTGACTTAAAAAAATAATGTTGTCACATAACTTGAAATTTGCGATATCATATTTTAAGTTTTTATTTATTATTGGAATTGCAGATATGCATCAGTTTTTGTCTCCAATTTTGGGCTCATTACATTTATGAATCAAGTTTTTCGAATTGTTTAGATTTTTATTTTAAAGTTAGGACTTCATATTATTGTTATTATAATTATTTTGAAATATTCTTAATTTATATTAAAAATTAGACTTTTATAGAATTCTCCACCTGACTTCTAACACTTTTATCTCATTTGATTTCTTTCCTGCTTTCAAAGATGGAATTTTGTTATAGATACGTTACTCACTTCTTGATATGCTAATCTTCGATATTATGCGTATTTATTGATTCACTCTGGAAATTCAATTTTGAAATATCTTCATAAATTAACTATCAGTTTAGGGATTCGTAAAGTTAAATTTAGAATCCATATTAATTTAGCCATCTGGTAATGAAATCGACAAAATATTTTTTTCACAATGTCATAATAATTATAATAATGAATTATTGAAAGAAAGTCTACAAAATATTCAGTTATTACATTTTAAAAGAAATCTATTTTCAGTACATTAATAGTATTGTGTTTAGAACGTAATTTTTTCCTTTTATAAAATTACTTCATTACATTATTTTAATTATATGTGTGTGTGTAATGATACTTTAAAATCTAAATTAAACTTAATTAATTTCCTAATTTTTAACCTAATTCAGCTCATATTAATTTCATTCTAAAATATTCGCTTATTTCTTGATCCCATTCCACTTTTTTTCAATTTAATTAATGCAATAAAATCTCTGTGAAAATGCTATAGTCAGCGGTTCCCACACACCGGGTGAAGGGATAAAATGCTGTCCAGCTAAGAGCATTTTTTTAAAAGATCCCTATGAATCCCTTACATGTGATTGACACGTATTAGAAATCCCTATTAAAATCTCACAGTATATATTTACGGGGATAAAATTTTCATCAGATTTTCCTCATTTCTTGTTGTGTTGCTTCTGCTCGTGCAAAAAAATCATGTCTTCCGGGACTGAAATAAAACGAAGTTAAAAAATATTAAGTCTTCTCACTGTCTTCGATTCTATATTTCTGCTGAAAAAATACTATGTTTACAAACATAAATACTATACATAAATACTATATATATATATATATATATATATATATATATATATACACTGTTGTGCAAAACATAAACAACACATATGTTTTTTGCCCCAAAACCACGAGAAATCATCTGAGAGACATGAAATTCAGAAATGAGATAAAGCAGTTTGTTCTGAAAGAATGACGAAAGCATAGTTGCGCAGAAATGAATACAATGCATACAGTATGGAATCAAACAAAAAAAGGTGTTATTGAACTCATAGTATCGTTACACACATGATTGTCAGTCCAAGAGGAAGAACAGCAAGCAGATGTTCCTTAGTATGGGATAAGCTCTCCCCTTACTGCAATGGTTGCTTCGTACCGTCTCCCCATACTCAGCACCTGATTGTCCAACAGTTCTTGAGGTAAGAGTGCCCATTCCTCAATCAGCATCTGTTTAAGTTGTCGGGTGTTCCCACGAGGATGTAATCGTGCCGCAAGGCGTCTCCCCAAAGCATCCCACACATGTTCTATCGGATTTAAATCAGGAGAGCACGCCGGCCAATCCATTCGAGTGATATCTTCACTTTCCAGGAGCTCCTCAACAGCATGAGTCCTGTGTGGTCGTGCATTGTCATCCATAAAAACGAAGTCTGATCCAATGGCACCTCGGAACAGACGCACATGGGGAAGGATCACCTCCTGATAATAGCGATCTCCAGTTACAGAACCTTTGTCGAAAACGTGGAGCTCAGTCCGCCCGTTCATCATAATGCCTCCCCAAACGACAACTCCAGGACCACCGAAACGGTCTCTTTCCGTGATGTTACTGGGAAGAAACCGTGTCCCGACCTCTTTCCAAATCAACTGGCGTTGGGAATCGCTTGTGGCACTAAAACGACTGTCATCTATAAAGAGGACACTACTCCATTGATGAGATGTCCAGTTTTTGTGCTCCCTGCACCACTCTAAACGGTGCCGCCGGTGGGAAACTGTCAAAGGGATGCAGCGTTCAGGACGGCGGGCGAATAGGCCACCTTTGTGAAGGCGTCTGGACACAGTAAAACGCGACACTTGTCGCCCCGTTGCTGCACACAGTTGCTGAGCAATGGCGCTTGCTGACTGGTTTCGGGTTCTTTTCGCCTGCAGGACGATATGTCGGTCATCCACTGCAGTTGTTTTCCTGGAGCGGCCACCACCAACCTTTCTTACAGCTGCACCTGTGGTTTGGAAGGCTTTCCAAGCGCTCGAAACGACACTTTTGTTGATTCCGAACTCTTCAGCTACACTGGTAACACTACGCCCCTCCTCCAACTTTCCGATCATTCTTCCACGTGTGAATTCGTCCAGGTGATTTCTTCTAGCCATATTTCACGAATTAACTCACGTGCACTTGCAGCGAATGTCTTTAATTGCGTGTCCGTTCTTCCTTTTATTGTAGTGTGGAGCTGCGCGCGCCTTCCGCACGTGTTTTGCGTACGCTCACGTCGCCTGTGACTATTTGTTCCTGATATTTGCATACGCATGACCTTTCTCTTGAATTACGCGTTCATTGTACTGATCGCAAGAACTCCTTTTCTGCAATTTCATGGCTATCTGCTTAAAATTTGCATTGTTGCTTAAGTTTTGCACACCAGTGTATATAAGGAACTTGGAATCCATAGCAATGTCGTCATTTAGTAAAGAAATTGAAAAAAAAATTGATTTCAACATGCCAAGATATTTATTATAAAGGATAATAAAATGAAAACTATAAAGTATCTGCTTATCAGTACATTAATAAAAGTGTCCTTAGTAAGTAATTACTTTCTTCGTATAATATGTAAAGCGGAAGTATTGCAATCGGCACAAAGATTAATTACGAGATTTCGAATGAATCTCAAATGAATAAATCCAAAAATCCATTTTTGGATGTAATTTTGTCTCTGTCACCAAAAAAAAAAATTTAAAAAAATCGAAATATAGTATGTTGTCATTATATCTGTATAGTAAACCTGTATCAAATTTTTATAACATTTATACTGAATAAATATTTCATTTATGTTTGTATGTTTTATTTAATATCTTAATCGCCATGCTCAAGTATTTTGCGTGCATCAAATTATCTCTTTCCAACTCATGAGGCAATATTAAATCTATGTAACAATGACAAAATTGTAAGCAAAAATTACCCATAATCCACAGAGATTCGTAGTTGAGTAGCACATGTCATTATTTAAATAGCAAGTAGAGAAAACAACAGATAATAAAATTTAGTATGTGATCTATACTTGAAAATTCTGAAAGTTTTAAATTTCATACCATACGTGGAAGGATAGATTGTGTAACTATCTATATATATAACTCAATTCCAAAATGCAATTAATGAAATGTGTGAAATTTCACACTATAAATGTAAATCTATATGAAATATTTCTATAAATTTTCAAATGGAAGGACTTTTAGTCATTGTTTAGTTTAATTATATTGACGTCTCATTTTAAAGCAACACTAGGGCTATTTTGGGGCGGACCTCGTAATTTTAAAGGGCGGTCAGATGACGAGGACGACACCTGAGCTGGCACCCTCCTCCTCTTCACACCACGCCAGAGGGAGGATATTTGGTTCGGACGTTTCATGTGACCAGTTTACACGATGGTTCTTCGGTGGTACTAGGTCTCGCTCCTGAAACACTCCGGTTCCGAAGCCGAAACCTTACCACCAGGCCACCGCGGTCATTATTCAGAATGAGTCTTAAGTGAGGCAGAAGAAAATAAATTTTTCCCACTATTTAATTCCCCACTATTTCCCCACTAATTAATTTAAATTGAAAACAGTTACCGAATTTAGTGAATAATTGCAATTCTAAGTCATTTCTATGAATATTAATAAATTCCATTCAAATTCTGGTGCCATTATTAATATTATCGGTAAAGTAAATGCACGCTCAAAATCGATTGAGCAGTTCTGCTTTTCAATCATCTTGATTATTTTTCCGGTTTTAGCACCAATTTCCCCCAAAACTTAGGGTGTTTAAGGTAAGAATATTGTATTTCTCCGCATGATTCTTAAATATTATTTTTATTGCATTGACAAATAAAAATTACAGTATGGAAATATTTTTCAATCTTTTAAATGCATTTTACTTATACAAAAAAGAAATAATGACTTTTCAGAATTTTTTGCTTGTTACGGCCATATATACGTATGCACACGCAAAATTTCATTCAAATATAAATATGTACTTGCAAAATTACATAATATTAGGTCTTAAAATAATGCCTTAAACACTTTCATTTAATTTGACATGTTGTTTCTTAGTAAAGATAGAATTTTACATCGGGATTTCACACAGCATCTAACAAACTGAAGAATTTAATTTCTGTATACTTGTATATTCTTGATGAAAATGCAATATTCTAATAATATCTGAATTTAATTGTTAGTTACTGAGGAAATAAAATAATATTTACTTTTAGTACTAGTGGTGTCACTGGTCGTAATTTCGTGAAAAAAAAATTCATTATTGTAAAGCGTGATTTTCATTTTCATGAATATTATGTATCATATTTCTAAAATATATACTAATATAAATATCATAGAATCGTGTAACAACTTATTTCTGAAATTAGTTAATAGGGGTCGCTACTGGTATGAAATGAAAATTTAATCGATAAACTGACAATTAAATTCTGCTAATATTAACATAATGCATGAAGATATAAGGAAAAAAAAATGTGAATGTATTATAATCATAAAGAGCGAGTGAAAAATCCATAGCAAATAATATCTTTCTAAACATGAAACAAGTGAAGCTAAATAAAGGTTACAGAAATTGTTTTGGTTATAAATGAAATATAAGAAATATAAAAGGAAGGAAAGGAAAGTTATTTTATTACTAACGAAATAGATTCGGAAACATTCTCTGTAGAAAATGGAAGAAAATATTTTTCAAAAAAAGTTCTTAGTATGAAATTTGCAAAATAAGTTAAAAAAAATATTTCACATTTCCAGTTATATCAAAAATTCAGTAAGCGTCTAGTTCTTGCTATGCTTCTGCTGTGAACAGAGTATCAAATTTTATTTACAGTAGACTGAACTTTTATGATCCACTAAGATAGTAAATCTCTAGACTATATTTTGATACTTTTGGTTTCTGTTGAAGATAACTTGAAATACAGTTTCAAAAATTTTATCTATTTGCTTGTTACAGATATTTCTCGTAATAGAAATTTTAAGACCTCCAAGTTTCGATTCAAATTTTAAGAAGAATTTTTCAAATATAATAATCTATTCAGCCTATTTTAATCTGTTCTCAGTCATACAAAAATATCGATGATAGTTAAAAATTTCACGATTTCAATTAAAAAGTAGTAAAAGTTCGCAAAAGATTTAAAAAAATAAAATTTTAAGATAACAAAGTTAGCAAAAAATTATTGTAAAATGAGATTTTTTTTTATCTTTTAGAATTTTAAAATATATGATTTTGAAAGCTTATTAATAATCTGATTGCTATGTTAATTCCTTAAATTTGGAAGTATAATTAAATTCTGACAAAATCATATGATCGATTGTATAAAATAGCTGAACACAGATCAGTTGATGAATCTTTAGGGTTTTGAGGTCTAACTGGATAAAAATTTATAAACAAAGGGATCAAGTTAAGGACATTTTACTTGTGTGACTTTCACAACAAAATTGTTCATACGTAGCCTAATAATTTTTAGCGAAATATGGTAGAAAAATTCGCTTTTACTTATACTAACATGATAAGAGAAATCACAATTTATTATCTGGTTGAAATTTGAAATATAGCCTAATGATGAGATTTAGAAACAAGTATCAGGATTTGCATCGAACTGGGTGATTGCCTCTATATTTATCAGATTGTATTTAAAAATGTTAGCTGAAAAACATAACATGTGAGATATTAGTAGGTTACTTTTCATGTTAAAGTAACTATTGTAAACCTCCAATTCAAATAATTATCAGCTGAACTACTGCTCTAAGATTTCCGCATATTGTATGACCTCATAAAATTAAAAAAAATGATTTATATTTAATAATTTTTTTCATATAAATTTATCACAATTCTTCATTTTTTTTTAAATGTCACTTAATCTTTGCTATTAGTAAAGTAGAATATGATGCTGCAGGCACTCTTTACGCTAGAATGTTTGATATACCGTCACGAAATTTGGAATCTTGGAGCGATTTTTTTATTTTAAAATTTTAGCTAATTGAAAATTAATCTGGAGTTTTTCTAGAATCTGGAGTTTTTCCGAGATAACTTAATAACTACATAAAAATTTTTTGAAAATTTATATTTAATAAATTTTTTTACATAAATTTACAATTCTTCATTAAAAACAAAGTCACTAAATCTTTGCTATTAGTAAAGTAGAATATGTTGCTATTGGCACTCTTTAATCTCAAATTTTGTAAAAATTCGATCTCAAATTATAAATTTTGTCTCTTTGGAGAAATTTTATTTAAACGAATTGAAAATTGTTAGAATCTGGAGTTTTAACAAGATAACTTCCGAAACTATTAATATGCAATAATAATTTTTTTTATTATTTTAAAATTCGAAATATTTCTAGATTATTTATTTAGTTTTCTTACATTTTAAAGACATTCGGCAGTGGCCAGACATTCAAACAGTATTTTTTGGTAAATACTCCTGAAAGACAATATACTTCAGTTGACCGATGCATGGATTATCTAATCCAAAAATTTTAAAAGACTAAGAAAAATTTATTAAGGATTCTTTTAAAAAAACATTCAACCGCTTATAATTTCGTTCATTAATTAAGTTCTATTGAATAAATGTAATAAAGGATATTTAATCATTCATTTCATATTTTGAAAAATCGTTATCTCCTTTCTCATTTCAGCGAGTTTCCGCCTCAAAGAATGACAAAAATACTCACATAAGTCATGTATGACATAGTAATAAAGGCACATTATACATTTAGATTAATAAGGCTTCTCTGAAATCAGGTTAGGTTAGGAGTTATTTTAGGAAATGTAGTTAGTCAAATGTCCAATTATGTAATTATTCACATCTGAGAGGTTTTATTGTTCAGGTTCGAAGGCGTATAATTCTAAAAAGTTCATTGCTCTTCTAGAAAATCTCTATAGCGAGACTTTTACAGAGATTTTACTTAATAAAATAATTATAAATTTATGTAAACAATTTATTACTGGGTTTTATGACCGTGTGTATGTAAATGACTTACTATCGTAAATGAGTTGTATATGATTAATTATAAAAGCATGCATGAAATGATTTATTACTCGGTCAAGTTCAATCACGAATAGGTAATTTTTATTTTATAGATTAAAAGGTTTAGTTTATGAGATGACTTTGCAGCATTCAGAGCTATAAAATTGCAAAGTCAACAAACAAACCGGTTTTTTTTCTTTCGTACCAAAACCGTTCGACATCAAAACTTTTTTTGCCAGCTAGAAAAATTTAAAATTAAAAACAAAATTATATACACAACTTTCGATACATCCCATCGCTATTTCACGTTCATTCCCCTTTTCTTCTCTGCTCATCTTCGTGCGATAATTTTCTATTTCTATGCCCTCTATTGGTCAGATGGTAGAATCGGGTACATTGTTTACATTCGCAAAAACTTGTTTGTTAGCGATAAGTCGCCAAATGTGACAACCTTTTTTTAAAACTTTTTATTAACCCTAAAATCCATAACTGCTTATGCATGTTGCGGCTTCAAAAACCTCAAACTAAAAGGATATCATGGTCTCACATTATTTAAAAATTAATATCGGGGTAAAAAATTATAAAGTTATTTTTTTTCCAGAAAAAATACAATTACTTTGCACTATGCATAGAAAAGCTGGAAAAAGAATGTAAAAATAATTGGTTCATTTTTGTTATTTATCTGGAGGAACATTATTTCATTTTGATTATTCCATCACTATTTATTTTACCAAAATCTTTATACATGTCTCAATATCAGAAAAAATATTCTTTTATAAATTATAATAATTTTAATGTTCAAAACAATTTTTTGAAATTTATTTCCCAAAGCTAAAATTTTATTGAAATAAAAATTCAGTTATAGCTCATATCTGACGAGTTAGAGGATGTGATGTCAGAGCTACGAGATGCTAAACGAATCTATTTTGATTATTTAGGCAATATATATATATATATATATATATATATATGTGTGTGTGTGTGTGTGTGTGTGTGTGTGTGTGTGTGTGTGTGTGTGTGTGTTTATTTTGTGCGTAAACATATTTTAGCAGATGCGTGGCCGAATAGAAGGAACTTTTGGTATTTTTAACTTCAATTTATTTCATCACGGGAGGCATATTTTAGATACAAAAAATATGTGGTAAGAAATACGCCAGTCTACATTACGACACAAGAGCAGAAGAGGCCAAAATTTTTCCCTTCAGTGAATTTACTATGAGTTTTTGATAGCAATTTCTTAGACATGTGCCGATTTAGGAGCGGGAATTTTAGGTATCTCTAAAAGTATGGTGTAAGCATTAAGAGTTTTTATCTCTTTACTCGGTGTATGAGAAAATGAATAGTTATCGGTTTTCTAGAGCGCGTGTTAAAAGAAATTAAATAAAAAGTGGGAATTGGATCAGGAAATAACATTTTAGAATGAAATTAATATGGGCTAAATTAAGATAATATGATAAATAGTCATTATAATTTTATCAATAGTAATTATAAAGTAAAATTTAATACAAGCGATATGTGCAGTTGCTAAATAAAATTACATACAATAATAAAAATTACATACAGTAATCAAATAGAAATTTTATTAAATTAAAGCAAGTATAATTATTAAA
The DNA here is from genome assembly GCA_026543865.1 of Argiope aurantia. Lineage (NCBI taxonomy): Eukaryota > Metazoa > Arthropoda > Arachnida > Araneae > Araneidae > Argiope > Argiope aurantia. The sequence continues at coordinate 15,550 of JAPMOR010042625.1, forward strand.
AATCAGGATATGTGAATGAAAGACGAATTCAAATAAAAATTCTAAATTTATTTTTTTAAATTTTGATGATACATAAGAGAAAGGGATAATTAATCGACTATGCTTTAAGTTTGCCAGCAAAAATGTTATTTAATGTAATTATATGAGAATTCTATGAAATAAATCAGCTCAAGTACTACAAATATTCTCCATTTGTCTCTAATATTTTTTTTAAAGAAGGTCAAAAATTACTTACTTCGAATCATAGGATACGGTTATTTTTCTAATACAGGTAAATATACGAATAAATTTCTGTATTTGTTTCTTTTTCGCCGCCAAATAAGATTTGTCTGAGAAGTATAATTATAAACTGTGTAATTGAACTGGAATTCAATCAATGGCAATTTCCAATGAGTCTTCTCAACCCGACTTGATTGAGACAATCAATTACTTGTTTGAAATACAAATTAAGAGTTTCCGTCTGTCGAATACAAAATAATCCTAATTCTCCGGTCCATCGTTCAAACAAAATCTGTGTTCAAGATTATTCAAAATAAAAATTAAATACAAAATTGAAATCTACTATTGAAAATTTAAAGTTATTATGTGAGAACATTATTTTAGAACTCAAAATAAATCGAGTTCTAATTTTTTTTTTATTTCTCGAGTCCAGAATGTTTTTTCATGGGAAACCAGTTTAAAGCGATTTTAAACAATCACGTGACTATCAGATTATGCATGCGTCGATATGAAAACGATGATTTTCTTTTCATCTTAAAATCGTTTGAGCTCAAAAACTTTATCTTTAGGACATAATTTTTTTTGGCCAAAATTCGGTTTAAACTGATTTAGAATGATCACATCACTGCGCATTGCGCAATCGCCAACGTTTTAAAAAAATCAATGGTTTTTTTTCCATCTCAAAATTCTTCGAGCTCCAACACTTTTTTTTCTAGCTAGAAAAATTAAAAATTAAATATATATATATGTAATTATATTTTAAACTCTTAATTTATTCCAAATTAATTTCCAAAACTTTATCTTAATTTAGTCCATCGTAACTTCATTCTAAAATATTCTCTTATTTCGTGATCCAATTCCACTTTCGGTTTAATTATTTCCTCTGTATAACTAATGCGTCATCACTGCTACGTATCAAATGAAAGTGATATCTTCTGTGCCCTTGAAAAGGTGTCAAAGGTCATCACATTGGCGCGTGGCTGGAAATCCTATGTTATATAAGGGGAGTGATCATTTGTACGGCCCTTTTCTCCCTTTTTACTTCTGCTTTTGTGTCGCAATGCGCCTTCTTGTAAAATAATCATGCCTGTCACTCGGAATAGAATAAGGCGAAATTAAAAAATACCAAGTCTGTTTCGAACCTGCATTCTACTTAAATCAAAATATATTACATATTATTTATTCGACAGGATTCGAAAAGCATTATATAACTTTCAATACTTCACCTCGCTGTTTCGCGTTCATTCCCATTTTCTTCTCTGTGCTTCTTTGAGCTATAACTGCCTTTATTGGTCAAACAGGAGAATTACGCCTTGTAGCTTTTCGCTGGCGATAAGTCGCCAAATATGATGACCTTTATTTAACACTTTCTGACAACCCAAAAAGCGAAAAATTGACACCTCAATAGCGATAAATCGCCAATATTCTACACGGGCATTTTGAAGTTTTTAAAAATCAGAAACCAAAACAACATCATGTTCTCACATGATAAAAAAAAAGCTCTATTTCCAAACAATAACAACTAGAAAAAAAAAATCCAACCTATTCAGAAGAAGGGAGGAACCAATTTTTTACACCATCTGAATCTTCACAATTTCCTCCGAAATTCTTTTTGATTCTGTTGGATAAATTAAGTAAAAAACAATAGCAATCTAAGCCAATTGATCGAATTCTCTGTCCTCTATCTAACTCAGAAACATTTACAATCTGAGAAATATCTTAAAAGATGAAAGCATCCTTCGCCTTTGAATCAATGACGCCGGAAGACGGTTGTAAACCTTCGAGCATATTCTGGCATTTGGAAGATGTTTAATTATGAAGCGTGTTATCGCACTGGCGGAAAACATTACACGACTTTATGTTTCTCGCTTTCTTTGTTAAAAGTATCCATTATTATTTTCCGTTTCCGTCAAGAAGATTTGCATGGAAATGAGCCTTATTAAGCCTTCTTGTGAAAGGTCACGAAGGTCAGAATATTCTTGGAAATTTTCTGCATCGAAGTTGCGAATTTTTCAGTGTTATTCATTCAAGTCCTGGAATACAGTCGCGAAGAAAATGCTAATGATTACAAAGATATCAGAATGAACTGTAGAAACTGAACTGGACTTGACTTCACAAATAATTGTGAAAAAATAGTTATATTAATTTATCGTCATTATTATTATTGTTATTTATAATTATAGAAAAGTATGACGTGAAAATTTATAAAGACATCTAAGCAGATTCTTTTAAAACTAGAATAAGTGCATCCGTGATGATTAAATGAAAATGCTTTGAAACGGTTATATTTGAAGCAGTTAATTTCGACTTCGGTGATAAATGAAAAAACATTCCATTTTTAAATTCCAGAAAGAATGATGAAATGTGAAAAAAAGAAGTTAAATTGAATAAACGGTGAAATTCTATACAGGAAAATGAATTTATGTATCATTTTTGGTGACTGTCTTAGAAAAATTATAAATTATACCAAAGTGAAATATTTTACTTTTGGGACCACAAAATTCTTGTAAGAGTTACTTGGTTCCTTATTCATATTGTTACAAACCTGCAATTCGGCTTCCCAGCATAGTTTTCTCCACCAACAGAAAGAATGTTTTACAGTCATCTGAATGGGACAGAGTCCAGGTGGCGCGTCGGAGGTCTCAGAGCTTGGCAACAAACTTGGCGACCATTTGGCGACTTGGCGACCAATTTGGCGACTTTTGCGCCAAAATAGATTATACCCGAAACTTCGAGAATTTTCCCGATCCGTGCAGTAGGAACCGAGATACGCCTCGAACGTTCCTGATTGGTTGAGAGGCTTCTAGCCCCGCCTCCCGAGACCTATAAAAGGAAGCAGCCGCAGCTACCAGAGGAAGATAGACGACAGAGGAGTCCGAGTTCGAGAGCAGCGAAGTCTGAGTAGCCGAAGTGGAAGACAGAGTGGACAGAGTCAGTCCGAGTCGGAGAAGTCCGAAGATGGAGTGGAGTAGTCGGAAGCGACGGGGTCAAGCCAGTGCTGAACTGAGCTGTGCGCTACTGTCTGCAGAAGATTCTGGTCGTATGCTGCTGTGTATGCTACACGTCTCAGCTGAAGATGGTCGTCTCTGTGCTGTATATAGCTGTCGCTTTTGTGCTGTACTGTGTGTCTTCGTGTAAATAAACGTCGTTGTTTCTTTTTCTAGCGCCGCCTGCTGATTGAGCGTTCTCCACACCATATCACTTCCACTATCCAAACGAACCCCGGAAGACATTTCGTAACAATATCATAAAAAGCATAGCTATGTAAAGTGTCAACGTTTTTCTCTTAAAGTTATATAATGTAATAAAAATAGTAATCACCAAATAATGACGTAATTACAACACAAGGAATTCTATAAATAAGTTCGTTGAAATATCATTTGCATATTAATAGGAATAAACAAATAGGAAGGAAATAGAAAAAAAAGTCAATAAATTCTTCCATTTTTTAAAGTTTTAAAAAATTTTAAATATTATATCTGTAACAAAAAAATGCATATATTGATATATGTGAAATGTAAATTGTAAACTGACGATGTATTTATTTCCGTTGTTTATTAACTCGCTTTTCTTTTTTCTTTTGATTGGGTTATTTAACATAATTTGGCTCACAAATTAAATTCACAATCTATCAGTAAAATTCACAATCTATTTACTTTTTCAAACGCACTTTGATACGATTTCATTTATGGAGTAATAACTAATAATTTAAATATAACATTATATTGCTACATAAAGTCTTTTTCAGATAGAACAAACCATTTTCTTTGCAGTTATTTTTATTTTCTTGTTACGATGGTTAAATGCTATTTGAATATCTGTAATTATTAAAACTAGCTTTCAATAATTTTTATTATTCGTTAAAGGTGAAATATAATTAATATTTCACATAAGGTGAATTTTTAGAATATCTATATCAGCAAATATTACATTATGCAAAAAGTTCTTTTTTTTTAATGTTCTAAACGCCGGGATTTATAAAATATAGGTTGGTTATAACATATATAAGCAAAAAATATGTGGATAAATTTATCCAATAATTTATGATATTGTTGCTCACGGGTAAAATAAAAGTGTTAAGTGTTTATTTACAAAATAATTCTTTATCAAACAGATAGCACTGTAAAAGAAGAAACGCTAAGACAGTTAAGAAAATACCCGATTAATTTACTTTGACATAACTTACTATTTATAAATATCTTAGTGTTAATGATAAAGACGACGAATAATTATTTTAATTCTTAATAATTCCTTATTAAACTTTAACAAACAGTTGCTTCTCTTTTCATCTTCCAGATTAATCGAAACGTCCTTCTGTAACTGTAACTTGTACATTGGCTGGAATTTTTATCACACTAATCGCATTTCGCGACCAGTTTGTACGCCGACTTACTAGTTCTCAACAATTCGAATTAAATATTTACGTAACGTCTTAAAGGCTTCTTTAACAAAAATAACTTCTCATTTTTTTCTTTCAAAATTTGATATATAATTGATAATGATATTAGAAAATATACACCGTTCTGTTTTGTTGCGCTATGCATTTCCATAATATCTTTATGCACACAATTATACCAAAAGAGACAGCAATAGAGTTAAAAAATAAGAGCACTTTATTCTGAAATTAACCCTTAATTGTAAATTCAACAAAACTGAAAACTTTTTTAATGAGAACTTGCCTGATACTGAAACTTACACAAATACACGGAAACTATATATTTTAATCAACAATGAAAAAACTCCAGAATGAAATGCTAGTAACAATGAAAACAAGTTGAGTTTCACTTCAAGAATGAAATTTATTGATTTAAAATAGGTTGATAAAATTTCTTTAAAAAAATCGATTAAAAGCAGAAAAAAATTATATGGCGCAAGCATTGGGTTCCTAGTAATGATAATCTTTTAAATTTTAAAATTATATAAAAATAATTTTTGTGCTATGATATTCTTTGGAATTTATCGTGAAAAAACGACAACTTTTCACTTAATTTTTTAACAAATCTTTTTAAAAATTCATTTTTAGTTGCATATTTCTACTTTCCAATGTATGTATATGCCAAGTTTGATAGTTCTATGTCAAGCAGTTACCTGTAGAGGGTCAACACACACATTCTTTTTAATTACTAGTAGAAATAAGAAAATAATACAAACTCGTTTTGTAACAAATTCTCAGATCAGCGTCAATATCTCAACTGAAACAACCATTTTTATATTTTTTCCTTTCATAAATATGCAAAGCAGAATTTCGGTACAATGTTTACCATCATTTTATTCTGCCGACAAAAGCCGCTACGCTTTTCATTGACATACCCTGGTATTGTCTGCACGCACTTGCTTTACTAAGCTAAACACAACAATGGATCGTTTTGAAGGAAGCCTGCCAATATTTTTTATTTCTATTTTTGTTGTCACTCTTAGTCAAATATTTCTTTCCTTTTCTTTTTATCTTTTATCTCCCTCGGAGTTGTAGTTAAACCTCTCCACCGCCACGCCTTCAGATTTTTTTTCACATTCTTGGGACGATTTTTTTCTTTTTCTTTTTTTTTCCTTGCTTATTTGTTCTCTGCGGTGGAATCTAACAGAAAATCGTTCGACCGTATGATTTATTGCCATACGAGATATAAAAGATCTGGAGATGATGTGGCCCGATTGATAGCGCGTTATATCTCCAAACAAAGAAAAATCATTTGGATTAATGGTCTTCTTTGTCGTTGATGGAAGTTCTACCATAAGGGAATAAAATATGTTTTTGTTTCTTTTTTTATTTATTTATTCCTTTTATAGCATCGTGTAATTTTATATTTTTTTTAGATTGCCAGAAAAAATTTTAATGAAATATTTACTTGATAGCCACATTTGGTGACCAGGGTGTTCATAGTGAATAATGGAATTGGGGTTTTATGAAGTGAAGAAGGGTATACTTCAATCTGTTATCTGTACCATGGTATAGTTAGTATATATTCGTTATATTAATATCCCACTTTGAAATAGCATTAAAGTTATTTTGAGATAGACTAATTTCTGAACCCTAGTCAGATAACGATGAAGACATCTGATCAGGCTTCTTCTCTCTAAACTTCTGCTGCACACCAGAAGGAAGTTTTGAGGGATTTGAAATATTTGAATTAATGGTCTTCTTTGTCGTTAATGGAAGTTCTAACATAAGGGAATTAAATATGTTTTATTTTTATTTTTTATTTATTCCTTATATAGCATCTTATAATTTAATTTTTAGATTACCAGAAACAAATTTATTGAAATATTTACTTGATAGCCACCTTTGGTGATCAGGATGTTAGCAGCAATAAAGAAGGGTGTCTTTATAAAGAGAAGAAACATATACTTCATTCTGTAATCTATAGCAAAGTAACGAAACTTTATTAAAAGTTTCGTTATATTAACACCCCACTTTGAAATAACCCAAAGACCATTTTGAGATAGACTTTCGAATTTCTGAACCATTATCAGATGACGAAGAAGACATCTGAACAGACTCCATCTTTCAAAACTTTTGCTTCACACCAGTGGAAGGGCATTTTGTGGGACTTTCTGTTTTCAGGGTTGGATTACGGAGTGTATGAACTAGAAGTTCTAAACCTCCGAACATAGAAGATGATAAGAATATTAATGTAACACTGAAAATACTTAATGTGTGATCCCGATAGATTTAACATTCAGAATGTTTTGAACAAAATCAAATGGAAAGAATGCCTAAATATCCAAAAAAAGTTTATAACGTTAACAAAGTAAAAGTAAAGAGATTGAAAAATATGTGTATCAACTCAAAAAATACATAAATAATTTAATAGGAATATTAACAAAGAAAAAATTGTTCAAAGGTAATATTAACATCATTGAAAAGTGTGTGTTCTTAAATTTAAGCTATATAATTTCTTTCCTTCTTAGCAAAAATATGTTCAAAAGTTTTCAACAGAAATTGTTAGAATTAAGTGACAAATTATTAAACATCTATTAAAGATTTTTGAAGGTTTTAGTGAATTTTCTCGTTACACAGTATTTAATTAAGATCTAAATTTGATAACTCTCAGAAAAGATCACTCCTACAGTCTGCACGGCCAGTTGTTGAAGGATTTTTTACATTCTCATATACTTAATATAGAGAAAGTAGTATAGTAATCGTCCAAAAAATTCGAACTCGAAATTTTGAAAAATCTCCACATTTTAGACCCCCCCCCCCAGCTAAAAAAACACGTTTTTGAAAAATGTCTGTCTGCGACATAGATCCTTCGAAGAATGTTTTTAGCTAGATGGCAAAAATTGGACATGCGATCTTGACACCAAATTTGCAGATTTTCATCAAATTTTGAGTAAAATCTGTTCAGAGGATGTCTCTCTGTCTGGCTGTTCAAAGAAGATAAGTACCAAACGAAGATATATATATATATATATATATATATATCGATAAGATTCCGTAAACAGATATAACATCTATAGTGTTGACAGCTGTCATATTTTGAGCCAAATCCAACTAAGCGTCGACTGTCTGTCGGTCTGTACTTTCAGAACTATATAAACGCGATAGTTCAAAAACGCAGTGTTTTAAATATATCAAATTAGGTATGCGATTTTGAGACTACAAGCGCAGTTTTGTGTCTTTGTTTCAATCGGTTGAGAAAATTGCATCAAGAGCACAAAATCGATTTTTGGATGCGATTAACAAAATGCCAGGGAATCAGCGCCAAAACGATAGGTTCAGTAAAAATGCTAAATTCAAGCCAAAAGTTAATATTTCGGAACTATTGAAAGCGAATGGCATGCAAGGCATTCTCTGACATGAGTAGTTTATCAGATGGTATGCGAGAAAGATTTGAGGAGACACTCTCGATAGCAATCCTGCATGTCACATCGCACAATTTATATACAGTACATCAAATTATAAATCTTATTACTTTAAAATTATGAATCATTTTGGAGTTGAGTATTATTTTTAGAACTGTGAATCATTCGAATAGTGCAATCATTTGAAGGGAAACGTTAAATATTGCTTAATTTATAATGAAAAATCGGAAGAAAATTCGGAAAAATAATTTTTTATGGCTCTTTTTATTATATTACAAATAATCAAATTTAGTAATTGTACGTCTTATAATTTTAACTGTAGATCATACTAAATGATTTTTTTCGTCGTAGTTACAATTACAGATAATATACCAACATATAAATATTAACACTTGAACTACCGATGTTAAATACATACCATCAACCATCAAATTGTCGGGTTTTTGATCATCATGGCTTTCATTGTAACTTTTGTCTTAGTTTATGCAAATAAAAGAATATAATTTAATAAAAACAGCATTTAATATAACAATTCCTTAATTATTACTAGATAATTAAAAAAAACAGTTTGTATTAGCATTTATAGGATATCCAGTTAGAGCATTTAACTGAACTGAAAGTAGAGCGTTATCTAAACTGAATAATAATTGGAATAAAATGGATCCCATTATAACGGCTGCCGAAAAATTTTGGATCAATCAATAAAATTTCATATGAAAAATGTGATTCAAAGTTTTCCAGGAAATGTCTCAAAGAGATATTTAAATGAATGAAAATACTTATTGATGTCTATCATTGCATAGATGATCCATAAAATAAAAACTTTGAAATTGCTAAAGCCGTCGTTTTGACGGGTCTTGGTATAAATAGGCATTATGGAAGTTAAAACGGCTGAGTGGAAATTGAATAAGAATATGTAAGTGTTCTTATATTTCATTAAAAGTTGTCATAAAAGTTATAGAACAATAAATAAATTATATCAAAATTTTTAACATACTGTGCGATACCCCGACTTAACCAGAGGCTATGTGAGAAACTTGATGGTGCTGCCGAAGAACAACCACATCTAGTACGAAGGAACAAACGACACTTGATGACATTGGACCCTTTGCAAACAACAAAACAACATTCGAGAGAAAACGCATATTGGTATAGAAAAAAAAACACCATTGCATTTTACATTACATATAAAATTGTGAAACATTAAAAATGCATTAAATACATTAAATGTACGTTAACTTTTCTACATTAAGATATAAAGACAAGAGATTTGACAAAGTGTTCTTAATAGAAGATTTAATGATTGGAATTTTTATGAATTCTTCGACTTCTCTCCATAGTGCACAGGCTTGGACCAAGTGATGTATAGATCCTTCTTCGATGCCACACTGACAAGTCGAACTTCGGTCAAAGAAACGAGTTTGATGCAAAACAAATACACAATTGGCCTGTGTATGCTTGGTTAAGACAAAAATCATTCACAATTCGGTTAACCAAAACAGTTTTAAAATTTTGATTAGATTGTTCGCCCCTTAATGGTGTTATTCCATTTCACCTGCCAGTCCTTAATTATTAGTTTTTTTAGACTCATTTCTGAATTGGTATTGGATACATGGAAATATATTTCTTGAGTTTCTAATTTTAAAGCTTCCTTGGCTAATGTATCTGCTTTTTCATTTCCAATATATCCCTTGATGAGCTCTAATCCAGATCATTTCAACATCAAGCTCAGCAGCTTTTTCTTTTGTATACATTATAATTTTGTTGTTGTTTCTTACGGCACTTGCACGGACAAATCTGCTGTTCGAAGACAGCCGATTTAAGCCTGAGGGGGAGCGTCTCTTGTTTTTATAGTAGCGCCAACTAGGGCCAAGAGTGCGACTTTGCAACTCACGCATCACTCATTCGCGTGCACAACCCCTTTTTACAGGAGGGTACATTCACAGATAGAACAACAGAAGAACAACCATGCCTAAACCAGGACTCGAACCCAGGACGCCAAGATCACGGGGAAGACGCGCTATCCTATGCCAGGATGCTGGCATAATTTTTGTTGTTGTTGTTTCACCAACGGAATCTACGGCCATTAAAGTCGATCTTGAATCAGAAATTATCTTTGGCCCTTTTATATTGCGTCGAGCGACAGATTCCAGAGATTCTCTGATTGCCACCACTTCTGCCACAAAGACAGTTACACTGTTGTTCAATCTAAATTTACTAGATTTTTTTTTCTTATTTAAATTTCTTGTTAAAATTGTTTCTGTAAATCTTGTTTATTTTTGTTAAAATTTTAAGCATGAAATTTGAAAACCTTTAAAATGATGGTTTTGGCAGTTACAGTGATAAAAAATTTCAAATGATTGAACGGTAAAATGTAGCTTATTACTTTCATTGTTTTTATGAATAATAACAAAAATGGATGCCATAGTATTTCCATTCCCGAATGTATCCATATTTCAAATAGTACAATTTTCGAGTATGTATAAACTAAAAAGAAGATCCAAAAATTTCGAAAGGAGGCGGTAGAATCTCCAAGTTATGCAGATACAGGAAATCAGCTAAGTAGATATTGAATAGGAATATGTAATTTTTCTGATCTTTCATTAAGAGTCGTTATAAAGTTCTAGAAAAATACATAAATTACATCAAAATTTTTAAGCATGATATTTGAGAACCGTCAAAATGACGGTAGTTCCAGTGTTAAAATGTTTTTTAAATAGTTGAGCGTTAAAATGTGGCTTATTAATTTCAATGTATTTTTTCGAATATTTACAAAAATGGATGCAAAATATTTTCATCCCCAAATGTGTTCGATATTTCAAATATTACAAAATATTATTCGAGTACGTATAAATTAAAAAGAACAACCAAAAAATTTCGAAAGAAGACGGTTGGAATCTCCAACGATATGCAGATCCAAAGAGTGAAAATTGAATAGAAATATATAATTGTTCTTATATTTCATTAAAAATTATCATAATATTCTAGAACAATACATAAATTATATAAAAATTTTAACTACGAAATTTGAAAACTATCAAAATGACGGTTTTGGTAGTTGCAGTGTTAATTTTTTAAAAAAATGTTTAACATTAAAATGTAGTTTATTTAATTCAATATTTTTCTGAATAATTACAAAAATGAATGCCATAATATTTTTATCCCAAACGTGTCCATATTTCAAATATTAGAATTTTCGAGTTCGTATATACTAAAAAGAAAAACCAAAAATTTGGAAAGGAGGCAGGGGATTCTCAAACAATATGCAGATCCCGGGAATCTTTCAGAATATCCTTAATAAGGTTCATTTCCATGCAAATCTTCTTAGTGGAGGAGCGCAAATAATGACGGGTATTCTTAACAAAGAAGACGAGAAACATAAAGGGCGTGTCATGTTTCCTGCCATCGTGATAACACACTTCATAATTAAACATTTCCCTCTGACAGGAACATGCTCCAAGTTTTACAACCGACTTCCGGCGGCATGAGTTCAGAAGCGAACGCTATGCTTTCATCTCCTTAAAGATATTCCATTGACTGAAATTGTTCCTTAGTAGTTCCCCCTCTAAGAGGGGACGGAGGATTTGATCAATTAGTTTGGATTACTGTCGTATTTACTTAATTAATCAAATGGAATTAAAAGGGATCTAGGAGGGAATTGTGAGAATAATGCATACGCAAATGACGAGAGAAATCGGAGTGTTCATGTCTGGATAGGTTGATTCGGTTGAGTTTTGAAAGTCGAAGGATGTTTATTTTATATCCGATAACCTTTAAGGCAGACCTCATTTGATTGGAATTACTTTAAATTCGGAGGATGGAGACTATTTAATTTAAATTCTGGTAAGTAATTGATGATTTAGTTAAGCCAGATTTTTTTTTCACTCAGAAGTCTAAAAGGACTTGAATGTTGATTTATTTCGAAATAAATATATGATATAAAGTACCGAAAATTTCTGCTGAGAAAGTAAAGGATTTAAAGAAGTAGCTTTCATACTGACAACTATTATAATTCAGTAATTAATATAAAAGAATACAAAGAATATAGAAATAATATTTACATTCATTTCAAACACACGCACAATTGAAAAACCATCATCCAGTCCGAAATATTGTAGCATCATAATATTTTAGATTACACTCGTTTGTCTCCATTCGTCGGAGAAAATCTTATATTTATGCTTATATACAAGTTATCCACTTAACCCTTTCACTACTGATACGGCCCAACCGGCCGTGCAAATTCTATTCTGGCGTAACGGTTTTTATTTCAAACGAGAGGTGTAGGATATAAAGAGAAGAAATCCTTGGTTATAACTCCTTCTATATCCTGCACTTCTAGTTTTGAAACCACTTACTAGGATAGAATTTGCATGGTCGGTTGGGTCATGTCAGTAGTGAAAGGGTTAAAACCCTTCACACGTATTGAACTTCAGAAAGAATACGATTATACATGATGGTATGTAGACATATTGAAATGGCTATGCGATGCGTGCAGTTCTATCCTGCCAGACCTGTCTCTGTTGCAAACGAGAGGTGTAAGATGTAAAACGAGTTATCACTAAGAGTATTAACCCCGCTTTATATCTTGAATCCTCATTTGAAACCGAAATCGGCCCGCCAGGATAGAACATATACAGCTGTTTGGGCTGTATCAGTAGTGAAAGCGATAAAGAGCAACCTTGTGGTAAGTTTATGAATTACAGTTACTATATAAAATACATTACAAAATAGCGGGGAAATGTCAGTTATAAAATTATAGACTGAACATACTTTGCATAAAATTTAGCACAAAAAAATGCATTACAATGCTAAAGAAAACGAACGAAATCCGAATTTGTTTTCTTGCGATTTTCGATGCCATAAACCGTGTCGTAAAGACGAAAAATAATTACTTATCACAAGATAACTTTACTTTTTGAGTTCAAATTATTTACCATATCAGTTGGTGTGATAGTAAAAGTGACAGTAATATGTTATATGAGGTTCTGTGATGTTGGTAGAAGCTTGTTGTTTGAGTTATTCCGACAAGGGAAAGTATATTACGGATTTTCTTTTGCCCGAAATATAATATTTTCTCGTTTTCACTATGTCGTGTGACGTCACAACTTCGGAAAATGTGAAAAAACAAATATGCTTTTTAAGTTACAAATTTTTAGTATTAATATAGACAAATATGCTTTCTAAACTTAATGCAAATTCTTAGTATTAATGGTAAAAATAATGGTTATGGTAAATTTATAACTCTCAATAGCTTTGTAAATTGGTATTTTTTCTTTATCTTGTACCAGATTTGATATAGGAACTCTAATTTCAGAGTCTGCCTAGGTAAAGCAGTAAGTGAGCACATCGCGTAGCACACAGTCATTTTACAATGACTATGCATTATGACCCAGGCATTACTTTCATGAATATAGCTGTCATTATTCTGAAATTAAGAAGCGGATTTAAGGGATTTAGATGGTCACTCTGTATGATTAAAGTTGGCGGTATTTTACGATTAAGTTTTGAGTATACATCTTTTCACATTTGAATCTTTGTTAGGTTTTACTGTAAATTAAATTAATTTAATCCAAATAACCTACATTTACATATGCGCTTCCTTTAACCGGCGAAAGTCGATGTAATCCTGGAAATTCTAATAAACAATATAAATAGGTATATTCTTATAGCTGCATTTAATAAAGAAATATAGAAAATGGATTTTTGATATTTTGAACGGTATTTATGTAAAATCTCCATGACAATTTTAAACTATTTTCTGAATAAAATACATCAGAACATTAAAAGAAACTAATAGATCATTACTTACGAATACTTCTGAAAGCTACTAGGATTGCTTTTGTAGCATTTTTTTTTTGAGAATTCCGTTAGAAAATTATTGGAGAAGTACAGTGTCAACTTACCTACAAAAGAGAAAACAGACAAATTTTAATATTTATTTCATTTTTTTAACAATAAAATCAAACTTATAGCATATTATATTATATATATAATTATAAAAAAGATCTGAATAAAATATCCATAAATATATTTATATCTAAGTGTACTTAAACGGCTTATATAACGCGCGACTGAGCAGATTTCAGTATTAAATACACTAATTATAAATTATATAAATACGATAAAAAGTAATTTAAATTATGTTAAATTTCAACTGTACTGAAATCATGTAAGCATAATAAATTTTATTGCAAAATATTAGGATTAATATCGGCATGTTTTGAAAAAGGAGCATTTTAAAGTGATTTTTTTAAATTTAATTAGAATACTTATTTGTTCGAAGCTAAATGAGAGCTTTACTTTCTTCCTAAAAACATTCCTGGAATTCCTATAAATACATTCATTTTCGACCATTTTAATGTTTAAAAATTATTTTCCAATAAGAACCATTTAGAAGTTAGAAGTTAAATTAGAGCTTGACTTTCTTCATAAAAATGTTCTTGGAATTTCTATAAATATTATCTCCAAAAGAATTCATTTTCTTCCATTTTAAGGCTTAAAAAGTTATTTTCCAATAAGTACAAATTAGAAGTTAAATGAGAGTTTGGCTTTCTTCCTAAAACTATTCTTGAAATTCCTATTAATATTATCTCCAAAATAATTCATTTTCGACCATTTTAATGATTAAAAAATTATTTTCCAATAAGAATCATTTAAACTCAGTGTTGCTTTTATTTCTCAGAAATATTTTTAAAAAATAGGAATATTTCTATATTTTTTTATATTTGTAATGTAATTCAAATAAATTTTATTATTTCATAAAATGGTTTCCCTTGAATTTTTAATTTTAAAATTTACAGAAAACAACATAGGTGCATCAATGCGTCTTCGATAATTAATTAATTATATTAATTTCAAAGTAGCATCTGAGTTTCCTTAAATTAATTATATAAAATTGAAAAATTAATTATGGTAATTATTTCGATGACAACAGAATTCATATATTTTTATACAACGTGTTGACTAATCTTAAAGCTATTAGAAATTTATACACGTATATTTTGGATTGAAAAATACTATAAACAGTGTAAAAAATTAATATTTTGCATTTTTGAAATAATAAATGCAAGTTAAAAAAAATACAAATCTTCTTGTTCTATTAGTCATACAAAATAATACTTTCAAGATAATCTTGACATATTGAAACTTTAAACAAAGCTTTGAATTTTTTTTTATTGTTAAACAAACTAGGTTATAATGTTCTACTTTGATTCGTATTATATAATTTCAGTGGTCGACCAGAGAGATTTACATTGATGTAGATAAAAATTTTATACTATGGCGCGTTCGGTCGAAACATTTGATCAATTACAAGTTTCGTCTTATAGTAACTCCCATGTTGATGAGAAATGAGAGTTAAACTCATACATAATTAAACAAAGGGAACATACATAATTAAACATCATGATTAAACAAAACTAAAACCCAACACTGTAGACCTGTGTCACATTTTGGACCCAATTTTTCATTGTAATCAGATTGAAAATACATACTATATTCTTTTCCCTGTACAATGAACTAAAAACTCACAATGCGTCATACCATGTGTGTATTTGAAAAAAAAAAAAAAAAAAAAAAAAAAAAAAAAAAAAAGGGAAACTTCCACCTTTAAAAAAAAGTCACATATTTTTTCGTGCAATTCAGAAACTGTTTGGAGTTGGTTCTTTCCTATCTTTTCTTGCAGGTGCGAAACCTCTATTGAAAAGACTCCACGCGACTACAAATACCAAAAGAATAAAAAGCAGAACTTCTTTTCATCGAAAGACTGACGAAACGGATAGAGAAGACGAAATACCCCGAGGCATCTCTTCTGAATTTCAAATGCATGCACGGTAGGAAGAAACCGGAAGGAGTATTCTTCCATAGGCTAATATATTAACACAATATGGACCGTTTTGTGCATTGAAGTGCAATAAAGAATATAGAATATGGATTTTGTGTCTTCTTTCCACCTCAAAAATGGATGCAAACCTACAATTTTGAAGATAATACAACATATCAAACTTCACTGTAAAAATTGCGCTGATGCACGCAAATATACTAACAAATAAAGGTTACCAAAATTGGATGCAAATCAGTAATTTGGGAGACAAAGCCATCAAATTTTATTGTAACAAATCGTGGTATTTTCGAGTTATAAAGCTCACATGCACGCAAATATGCTAACAACAACAACAAAAAAAATAGGTTACCAAAACTGATGCAAATCTATAATTTTGGAGACATGACAGCATAGTAAATTTTACTGTAGAAATCGTAATATTTTCGAATTATTATGTTCATATGCACTTGAATACAATAACAAAAAAAGTAACAAAAATCGGAAGCAAATCAACAATATAATTGTAAAAATCATAATATTTTTGAGTTATAATGTTCACATGCACGTGAATATATTAATAAAAATAGGTAATAAATATTGGATGAAAATCAACAATTTGGGGAGCAAGACAACATATCGAATTTCACTGTATAAAGCGTAGTATTTTTCAGTTATAAGGCTCACCCTGCACGCGAATATACTATCAAAAAATGCGTATATCGAACTGGATGAAAATCAACAATTTTTGGAATAAAGCTACATATCAAATTTCATCTGTGTATGTCACTGCGTTTTCGTGTATAGTGCTAATATATGCGCGACTGCACCGAACAAAAGACATTTTCGAAATTTGACATGGATATACAATTTTAATGATAAAATAATATGCTGACTTTTTATCATTAAGCTCTGAGCATTCTTAAGTTATTGTGCACAGGGACGTGGATGGATATATGGTTAGAATTACGACCGATGAATTTCATCAAACATTTTACAAAAAATTGGAATTTTAACACAAAAGTCGCATGCCAACTATGACGCCTTTCGATCATTACTTTTTGAGGTTATCTATTTTATGATGGCTTCTAAAATAATTTACATTTTATATTTCCGGTTTGTTTAGAATAATTTAATTATTAGTTAATAAAAAGTAATTAGATTCTTTTTTTTTTCATTTTAACGTACGTAAGTTCAAAAATAAAGAAATTAAAACAAACAATTACTAATGTTCAATCAATTTTACTTGAAGTTACTTGAATTTCAAACTATATTCTTAAAATAATTTTTTGTTATTCTTACTCATGCTTAAAAACACTCAAACCTACTTTTTGGGGAGGGGTAGAGGGCGGGCGTATGAATTGTTATGAGTTTTGATATTTATGAGGTTATTTTTTAATTTAAAACTTATGAATCAAAATGACGTTATAAGATGTTCTAGGGTGTGTGTGTTTTTTTTTGTTACTGAACAATGAAATTCTCTTATTACTTTTTTTGAAATTCGCTTATTACTTAAAAAGGTTTTTTGAGGAATTAATAAAATAGATTTTATGAGAATTTTTTCATATTTACTAACAATTAAGCGAGGATTTTTTTTCTTCGTTCCAAATTGTTATTTACTATTGAAAAAATGTTACTTACCACATTTTACAAATAATAGTAAAATGTATTTTATAATACAGAAATTACTTATCGTAATAGTCATAAAAATCATCTCAAAGCTACTAAATCTTAACATTAGTCAAACTCTCTTTAAAACTCAGCATTCTTATTAACTAACAAATGCTTAAGACTAATGTAATTTCAATCTTAAAACTATGTATTATATTTATAAACTATATATTTTTAAAATATACAATCTCATTATTTATTTGATATGTACCGCACCAAATTTAAAAATCAACGTAGAAGAATTACCACATCAAGGATATAGCTGAATTTTAAATTGAAGAATTTTCTTCTTTCTGAGAATGACATCAAGATAATGAACGAGCTTCTATGTTTATAAACAAACACCCTAGTTGGCTGGCGGCCAAGTGATGTCTGGCCGCTTTTTCGCGCTGAACTTTTTGTTTCGCATTTTATGCATCATTACTGGCTACTCCAATTGTGTGAATACTCAAGATAATTACTAGAAATGCTTTCTTCGGGGAATCAGCAAGTGTCCCCGATGCTATTTCGGACACCGCCGGAGTTAAGTTGATGAGGTAGGTTAGGCAGCAGCCTGCAAAATCGATCGTAACTGCTTTTTGGAAATAATGTTTTTATTCCCACTTTGGCTGATAAGTTGAAATTTTTTAAAAAATGTTGTTAACATTTAAATGAGAGATAAGACTTAATTTGCTCTATGCAGTTTCTAAATAAGCAGTTCTTCTTTATCCATCTTTAATATGATAGTTATATGGTTTTAAAGCAATGACTTTCGGTATCATGTTACATTAGGTTTAAAATTTTATAAAAGTTTTAGACAAGCAGCACTTACAAAGTACAGAAAGAAAAAAAATACTGTTTGTATCAAAAACTCTGAGATTTCTAGGGCTCTCCACTTTTTAGACATCTCTAAATACATAGGAAATAAGCAGAAGTGGTCACCCCAAAATTTTCTTGCTTACTCTTTAATAAAGGTGCTATCCCAGAGAATGCCTTGCATGAGATTGATGTACAATAGTTACGAAATATTATGGATTATTTGGCGATCTATCATGGGTTAAATGGCAATTACTCTCCGGCATTCGGTAAATAATATCTGAAAATCGATTTGCGTTTAGAACGCGTTCTTTCCTACAGATGGAAACAAAAATGTGACACTGAACTATAAATGTAGTCACAAAATACCATACCAAATTTGATACATGTAAATCACTGCGTCTTTGAGTAATCATGTTTACATGCTTTTGAAATTACAGACAGACAGACGTTCAATCCCTTGTCGGATTTAACTCAAAATTGAAACGTACAATTTGATAGAAACTTACTTAACTTTGCTTAAAATTTGATAGAAACTTACAAATTTAGTATAAATACCGTGTACCAAATTTCAACTATCTAGCTCAAAGCTTCTTTTGAGTTATCTTTGTCGCAGACAGATCGACATCTTCCAAAAATATGTTTATCCAACTCAGGGAGGTCTAAAACTTGGAGATTCGTCGTTCAAATTTCAGGTTCAAATTTATTGACAAATACTATAATTTCTCAATACTAAATATACGAGAAAGTAAAAGACCACCTTTGGATTCCTGTTTGTCTGCTGTTGAAAATGATCCAAAGTGGTTTAGTAATTAGTGGCTCGTTAATTTTGGGAAGCTCCGAGTCAAACCATAAATAGAGTCACAAGAAATTTAGGTGGGGGGGGGGCAAGAAGTTGTGCCATATAATGTCTCTGAGTACGATAACTCGTAAACGGAATAAATAAAAGTATTAAAAATGTGGTGTTTGATTTTGACACCAAAACTTGACAAAGTCTGTCTACATGTCCATCCGTGTGCATGGGAACATGGTCATTTAGACCCTTAATAATAAAATGATAAAGCACATTTTATATCGATAAACATTTAATATCGTTTAAAATGATAAATATGTCATATAAGCTTATCGACAAAATTATAAGGTTGAGTGATTTGTTGAATAAATGCATCAACCATTTGAATATTTGTCGGTTTATGTGTTTCTGAATACTTGATAACAGATAAATACAAACCAGATAACTGAATTTCAGTACGCAATTTTATATCAAAATTATAAATTTATGTTTGAATTTCGGACACATTTTATTATAAATAGACTATCGGTCTTCAACGCTCAGATAGCCAACGCATTCCCCCAGTAACCAAAAACGTGAAAAGATAAAGGAGCATTTTCCTGCTCTTTAGTCATATAATTACAATTCAATATAACTATATATTTCCCAGGATTGTTGATTGATCTCCCCTATTGTTGTTTCAATACGGGAAGCTAATCAAATCACTTAACTAACACCAACCTATGATGCTCTTGTATACTGAACAGATTCAAGAAAAAAATAATTCACAAAATAGAATTCAATTGATTATAGTTACCTCGAAACAGTTAATTGCTTATAAGACAAAGCGACGAAAGAATGTGTTTTCCCTTAAATGTCCAACATGAGTCCGTTATAAGTTCTCAAAACAACTTTACATTCATAAAGCCCACTTATTCTACAAAGTTACAAAGCTTTGTCAATGTCAAAGATTCATGAGCAGTCTGAGTATTGCACTAGTTAATACATTTAATTATATGCAATGAAATAAAGTATTTAAAGTATTTAAAAAGCATTAAAGTATATTTTATCAAATTACTTACTGTTTAAATAAGAAATTTCATTAGTTTTAGTAGTTCAGTAATATTTTTAAAAATTTGTTCTGGGTCAAAGATTTGATGTATCAAAAGCAGCGTAGAAGTTTGCTTTGAGAGTATTGATAACAACTAAAAAACGAATTAAAAAAAATTAGTGTTGTCCAGATCTAACTAAGAAACCAAGCTTCAAATATTTGTTTCATATATTAACTTCTTCGTATACAATGACGAATCAAACTCGCGCATCAAATCATTAGAGTTTAATTTTAAATCTGCCATTAAGTGAAAGTATTAAGTATTTTAAGATGCAAAAATCCCTTAAAAATAATTAACTCGAATGTTTTTTATATGTTTATAGGAATTAAAATAGAATAATTTAGAATAACGATCGATGAATTAGGCAATTAGATCTCTGTATACTTACATTTTACAGCATAAAATCTGTTTAGTATATCTGGAGCAAACCCACTAAAAGAGTGAAAATTCTTTTAATTTTTAACACCAATGTAACACTTTTAATTCTTTACATTTAATAACATCTTTAAAAATTTATTTTTTAATTTTTCGTTAATACGGAATGATGAAGTATAATCATCTAATGATTTTTTTTCCCTTGGTCTTTATTAATCAACATGTTTTAAATCTCACTGAGTTTGAAGAAAATAATTTCTATAATTATGTCTTTGTCAGTCAGTTAGATTTTATGCATTTCAATACAATAACTAAAAATATGAATAAACTAAAAGGATGATAGTTGCTTTGCGAATTTTTATAAACTTGCTGATCTTTATGAAAATTTGAGCAAATGTCGCAAGGGTAAGTCTAAGCGCGCGCGTCAAAAAGACAATTCACAAAATAATAAGATAATTAATTGAAAATTTAATTTTTTCCCATCAAAATCGTAGATCTGTTTTGAACTTTGAGCATAATTTGACTGTCTGCCTGTTTATTTATTTATATGTATATGTATGCGGTAAATAAAAATTGCAATGAATTATATAATTTAAATCCAATATGTTGTTTTGTTATCATAATAACAGATATACATCAAAATATTGTATTTAATCGAGCAAGAGGGAAAGGCTTTAATCCTCACAGAGGATATCCCCCTGGAACAAAATAAAAAGCTGAACTTCATAAAATAATTAATTATGCTAAATATAAACACCGATAAATAAAATAAATATGTGAAGTTTAACAATGAAATGATAAAATTGATACAAATAATGTTTGAAATATTAAACATATTATGAAAATATTGCATAAAAGAAAATTAATCGATCTCAAGATGGAAAAAAATTTAATTTCAAAAACGCTACAAAAACAAGTTAAGGTAAAAATAATCATATCTGCTCCATATAAACATACGGCATTATCTTTAATGGGTGTTGATTCGAAGCATAAAACGCGCCATATTACAGAAGTTTATAAGCTACGTGGATAATAATTCATGTTAGATACTGAACATGGCTTGGCATTAAGATAAATGCTACCCATAGTTGAGTTTGTATTTCCAACACATTTTTCTTTAGCTTTGACAAATTTTCCATCGAATACACGGTGGCTTTCAATACTTTTATCAGAATGAGTTTTGAGATATCTCTGCATTCGAATTCTCTTTGTTATTCCGACTAAAACAGACACGCAAATAATAGCATGAAGTTTTCAAATCAAATCAATCCAGAATTTTTCCCAGGAACAAAGAACTGCTTTTAATTTTCGAGAAATATCGATTCTGTATGTTATTAAACAAAGAAAATAAATAAAAGTGCGCGATTTTTTGTTCTTAGTCTGAGAATATTTCTTCTCACACTGGAACTATTCCAAAAAAATCGATGAAAATATTTCTTATTTAAATGAAAAGAAATATGAACATGCTGAATAAGAAAATGCAATCAATCATCCCTGTTAAACACAATTCATATAGCTATAAATCAACCAAATGAAATAAAAATAAAAAACAAAGTCTTTCATTTGTCATTATGACAATTTTTTTCTCTAATACAAAAAAAGGAAGTCTTTAATATCATTAATAAGTCACTCATATATATTCGGTAAGTAATCGAGAGGTTTGATAAATGAATACTATTCTATTAACTGTGACTGCACCTGTAATTGACTCCACTAATTTTCTTGATGACTTGTTGGGTATGCTATTGGTTTCTGCAGAAAGATTTCGGTTTGATTCTTTGAAGACAGAAGTACTCAATAACACTTGAATTTTGATTAATTATACAATAAAGCATGACGAAGTGGTTGTAATTAGTTGTTAATAAAGGATTAATAGCATAAGTTTAGCATCATAATATGAATGGTATAGTTAATATCAATTATTAATCATGATAGACTGTTAGAAGCTAGTAATACATCAATAATTTTTTGATGCTAAATAAAATGCTTTCAGTAATTATATCATAATGATGTGTGTACAAACTAATTTATTTCTTTTCAAAAGATTCGAGTAATAATAAATTTTAACTTGAATAAAATACATGATTTTATTTAAGCATTGTAGTCTTTTTGTAATATTAACCATAACTGACTATGATGACGTCAGCGAGAGCGCCGTTTGCAGCCGTGTGGCGCTATGACTCAATTCTGATCTAACGATGGCATGTTATGCACGCTTTGATCCATGTTCTTATATGTATATATATTTTAAAATTATTCTAAAATTATGAATGCAAATAATCTGTGTGTAATATAGCCTGAAAATAAATAACTGTTACACTAATTCGGTATTTTTACTGAACCCTTTAACGACCCTACATCATATTTTTTCCAAAATATTTTGTGAATTAATGGTTTTAAATCCATGAAATTGAAAAACGGCTGATGGATATTCAGGATAATTTAAATAAATCTTCATAACAAAGATTTAAAATCGATATTTTTTCACTTTAAAATATCTAGAGTTCGAATTTTATCATATAAGATTCAGAATTCTTTGTATCTTATGGGGTATTTACGGATGTTTTTTCTATGTTGTTTATTGGAATAAAACTTTATGAATTGAAAAATACACAAGAAGGCACGTATTACAAAATAACGTATAATTAACGCGATGGAAATATAATTCTGAATGTTTTAAAAACCAATCAGAATGATCCTAATAAAGATTCCAATAATTTGGAATATATTTCTTTTTATTTCGTTTATTTGAATTTGAAACACAAATATGAGAGTATTATATTTATTTTGAAAAAAGAGAAAAAGTTCAAAACGCTATGAATAATTAATTTGAAATTACTAGTAAGATTGATGGAACAAACTAGATATGAATATCATATTTTTTTTCTAGCTGGAATAAATTTAAATATATTTAAAATGATTCATTTTGTGATTTATCACACTTGAACGTAATATATATATGTAATGATATTTTAAATTCTTAATTTAATCCAAATTAATTTCCAAAACTTTATCTTAATTTAGCCCATCGCAACTTCATTCTAAAAATATTATCTTATTTCGTGATCCAATTCCACTTTCGGTTTAATTAATCCCTTTGTAAAAATAATGCGCCATCAGTACTACGTATCAAATGAAAGTGATACTTTAGTTGCCCTTGACAGAGGTCAGCATATGTATTCCATTGGCGCGTGGCGGGAAATCCTATGGTATATAAGACTAGTGATCATTTGTTTCGCCCCTTTTCGCGCTTCTTTCTTACTTCGTCTTTTGTGGAACACTGCGTCTGCTTGTAAATAAATTGCTTTCCCGAGATGGATATTAAGGAGAGAATAAAACGAAATTAAAAATACAACGTCCCGTCTACGTCTTCAAACCAGCATTCTGTTTTAACCAAAAAAATGTTATATTATATATATAAAGTATTTTAAGTTACCCCAGAAGAAGTCATTATATAAATTAAATAAAGTAGTGTCACATTTTATATTTTACTTCCTGTTTATCTGTTAACTTCATTTAATGTAAGAGAAAATTATTTGGTGTGTTTATTTTAGACCGTTTCTTGAAATGATCATATAAGGGAATATATTTTATTTCCTTTTATTCTATAATAGAAAAAAAAATGTAAAATTTATTTTTATAATTCAAAATTATGAAAAATTGTTATATCAGGGAATATATTTTATTTCATTTTATTCTATAATAGAAAAAAAATTGTAAAATTTTAATTTCATAATTCAATTTCATTATTGCTTGCACTCTGATTATTAAAATTTGACATATAGCTACGTTTGTAGGCACAAGATCCCATACCAAATTTGATATATTTAAGTCAGTGCAATTTTGAGTTACTGCGATTGCTTATTTCTAAAAGTAAGGAACAATGGTCAATCCCTTGTTGAATTCGACTCAAAATTTGATAAATATCTACATTATAGATGTTAAATGTATGAACTAAACTTCGTC
Organism: Argiope aurantia; assembly: GCA_026543865.1. Taxonomy (NCBI): domain Eukaryota; kingdom Metazoa; phylum Arthropoda; class Arachnida; order Araneae; family Araneidae; genus Argiope; species Argiope aurantia. The sequence goes on from JAPMOR010042625.1 coordinate 40,082, forward strand.
TGTTTAGCTCTCTTTGTTTTGTAATTATCTTGTTATCTTATATTCGAATAGTTGGACAGACAGATTTCCTATGAATGGATTTAGCTCAAAATTTGATAGATATCTGCAAAATTTGGTATCAAGACTATATACCATATTTCATCTGTCAAGCTCAATGCGTTTTTGTGTTATCTTTTTCACAGACAGACTAATAAACACTCTCCAAAAAAGTGTTTTTTGAAAGGGAAGTGTAACACATAGAGATTTGTCAAAATTTGAAATTCGAATTTTTTGATTATTAAGATACTCACTCTATACGTAGAACACGAGAAAGTAAAAAATGTGTTTTTTGAACTCAGAATGGTCTGAAAGATAAAAGTGTAGTCAAAATCTCGTTTTTGAATATTTTGTCGATTTACAATATTTTATAATTTGTCTATGAGAAAGTTAAAACATTTCCAGATCATTTCTCATTGTGTATAAAAATATTTTTTTCATTCCCAAAAAATCTGTTACAAATTAGAATTAACCATTAATAAACACTTCGTAAAATCAATTGCTGATCAAGTAATTCCGGTAATCAAGTAGTAAGTCTGGTAAATATTAATAAAAAGAATCTTTTCTCTCATTGATGGATATACTTAGTTTAGAATAAAGAACTTTTACTCATCATAAAAAAAGCATAAAGAGAGGAAAAAAAAATCTAGGACAACATTATATGGAACATACTGTATAAATTTCCTCACAAGTCTTTACCCCCATATATTTACCATTACATTAAACAAAAACAAAACAAACGGAACTCTCTATAAATATTTATCCAGGCAGTGGATGTTATTTGGGCGGTAAAAAGAAAAACACCTGACAAAAGCAACCGAAAAATCAGTTTTGAAACTTCTAAGGTATTTTATTTCAATGTTAAAATTTCTTTTATAATAGGCATTCTTTTCGAGATGTGGCCTTTTGTGCCGGTGACAAGCTGTCAGAAATCTTTGCCGGGGTTTCAGAGAGTCCTTTTTTTGCATAAGATTTCGCATTTCGGATCTAGAAAATTTATTTTGACATTCTGATGTAATAGAAAGTATACACCAGTAAGGAAGTGAAAGAAAAAAAAATGCTGATCGTATGTTTTTAAAGCAGGAATACATTATTTATTAAACTCGGAAGAAATTTTTTTTCCTTGAGGGTTTACTTGGAAGAAAGTGTCTACTTAAATAAAAGCTGTGACGTTTTTTGAAGTAGAATGTAGATTTATTTATGCCCGTTGGTAGGGTAATTTTAAGTTTAGTTGAATTAGATTTTCGGAGCGTTTAAATACAGAACGCTTGTTGGATAGGAATGTAGCATGTGATATAAGGTGAAGTTAAAAATATAAAGATAAAAATGAAAAAAAGCACCTTCAAAATTAAAAATCTGTGAACAAATTAATTTAACAGTTTGAGAAAAATAGAAAATAAAATCACATAATAAACACATTCGGCTAAAATATACACATGTCTTAAACATCCAATGTTGAAAGGTGTTCGTAGCTCTACAAGACGCTACGAACACTTCCAGTGTCAACTTCCAGTGTCAAGCGTTATATATTTGCATATTATTCAAGCTTCTAATAATGAAAAATGTTCGTATCTCTACAAGATGGTACGAATATTTTCAACATATGATGCTTGATTCTCTGTAACTCTATATGGTGAGACCTTGATCTACTAACTTCCAGTGTCAAGAATTATATATTCACACATGATTTAAGCATCCAGGGTTGAAAGGTGTTAGTAGCTCTACAAGACGCTACGGACACTTTCAAGATTGGATGCTTGATAGTCTGTCGTTCTATATGGTGAGACCTTGATATGCTAACTTCCAGTGTCAAGCATTATATATTTGCATATTATTCAAGCGTGTAATAATGAAAAATGTTCGTAGCTCTACAAGATGGTACGAATATTTTCAACATTTGATGCTTGATTGTCTGTAACTCTATATGGTGAGACCTTGATCTACTAGCTCCGTCTGTCAAGTGTTATACTCTTTTCGCACGACTCAAGCCTACATTGCTGAAAGGTGTTCGTAGCTTTACAAGACGCTACGAACATTTTCAACATTTGATGCGTGATAGTCTGTTGCGCTTTATGGTGAGATCTTGATCTACTTGCTCCCGCTGTCAAGTGTTTATACTATTTTCGCACATGACTTAAGCCTACAATGCTGAAAGGTGTTCGTAGCTTCACAAGACTCTACGAACACTTTCAACATTTGATGCGTGATAGTCTGTTGCGCTTTATGGTGAGGTCTTGATCTACTAGCTTCCAACGTCAAGCGTTATATATTCGCACATGACTCAAGTATTCAGTGTTGAAAGACGTTCGCAATTCTACAAGACGCTACGAATATTTCCAACATTTGATGAACATAGCCTCTAGCCCTATATGGAGAGACCTTGATCTACTTTCTTCCATTGCCAATCATTATATATTGTCAAGTATTATAAGTGTACCAGACGCGCTTCCATAGCGATTCTTCGATAGAATCGAGTCTCCAACATGGATCCTAAAATTTGGTGGCAGCTGCCATTGATTGTTCAATTAGATATTTAATGACATAATTTTCGTCCATTTCTGAACACTAACGAATCAAGACTCTACTAATTATCTGAGTAATTTATATGAAGAATCAGAAAGTGAAATTACATTATCAGAAAAGAAAACATGCAATTAGAAATGGATTTCCCAGATACTCAAGTTTTTCATAACATGAAATTCCACTCCATTAAGCAAATTCCTGCTTCTTTGAAAGAATCATGAATATCTAGTTATACACTAGAGATTTAATTAAAATTAAACACAATTATTATTTCCAGTGAATCAACTAGTCGTCAAAGGCAGCCAGTTTAATACAAAAAGAAAATACAGCAATTTATCATTAAAAAATAATTTTAACCATGATATCTATAGTTTAATTCACTTAGTAAACTATTGAGAAGAATTTTTATTAACTCAGTTAAACGTCCTCAGTTGTCTAAAATTATCAAACTGAAAAACACGAAAATTGGGCTTCAAATACAATTTTAATAATATAATATTTAAAATACGACTTTTCGTTTCAGATTAAAATAATATTTAAAATTAATGTTAGAATAAAAATAAAAGACAAAGATTGCTTATGTATGATTGTCTATTGTATGTTTATTAAAAAACATTGTATTACTTTTCTCGACAAACAGTGATTAAAATAACTTTTAATCCCAATTATATTCTAATCTTTATTTTCTGTTCCAAAAAATATAACTAATAAAAATATCGATTCAACGAAAAGGATGCATCGAAAAATGACTGTTTTCATTTTTATTTCTCGATCTAACACTTCCCAAACAGTGATAAATTATTTCGCGATTTCACTTAAATCACTTGACTTTTCCTCACCTTTCTTTCTTTCTTTTTATTTAAAAAAAAAGAAGAAGAAGCAGAAAGAAAAAATGCCGGAGGAAACGAGCTCATTGGATGCAATTTTTCATCTCGAGTTTCGACTGTCTTAAGCACCGAGTCGGCTCCCGACAATCTAATAATATTCTGTAGTAGAAATAACCAGACGATTTTCTCTCTTTCTTCCTTCCACTAAGGGTTGAGGTATGGAATAATTTTCTTTAATAAAAGAACAAAATCCTGCCGCTTCCCTGACGTTTCGAAATTTCATTAAATCTCTACTGCAATAAGTAATGCTCTGAAAGAAGATTTATCGTTTTCAAGAAAACTAAGAATCATTGGGACCCAAAAAAGACTTATAAAACAAGAAATTA
>JAPMOR010042625.1:51424-67137 GCA_026543865.1 Argiope aurantia
AGAACAGCAGTATTTTTAATGTATAAAAGATATTCTTAAAATCAGAGGATGATATTTTATGAACATTCAACTCAACCTCCGTGACGTCTTTTTTCGGTAACGTGGGTGACGGGAAGTTTCAAAAGCAGAAAAAGAATTAGAAAGATTTAAGAGCTTTTTTATATTTCTAAAATGGAAAAATTCTCGGAAAAAGGTGTTTTTTTTTCCTGGAAGTTTCATGATATTCTCGATGCTGGCCAACGCAAAAGTTTTATCTTAAATAGAGAACGATGTAGTATTTAGAATCTTAAGACTTAGAAAAAAGAAACTTTTGCACAATCCTGAAATTAGAGTACATGTTCTTTTAAATTTGAATTAAAATAGAATATTTTTAGTTGAAGAAGAAGTGTTTTTATTTTTGATAATTTATCGTCTTGGCCTGCAATGGAAGAAATAATATATTTAATTTTCGAATTTGTTTTAAAAAGATAAGCAGAATTTCTTAATTTTAATTGTTGATGAATTCACAAACAAATAAAATAGTAATGTTTATTGTGCTACAATATAAATATTTTTATATTGACTAAATACTTTTAAAATATTAAAAGAAAAATTAAAAATTAACTATCGATGAAAGAATTTTACATAAACAGTTAAAAAAACTATTGTACAATTTAAAATAAGTCATTCCGTTAATATTATTTTTTCTATGACATTTATTTATATTATGCTTGTATCAATTTTTAGAGAGAGAATTTTGTATAATGTTCTAAAAATATAATTATTTAATTTTTTTCTTCCAATTTTTCATTATAATTATATTAACTAAATAATGGAATTTACAGTTAATACAGCAACCATCAATTAATTGTATAAAATAAGAATTTATTTTTTAATCAAAATCCTAACCTTTTAATTAAGTAACATTCCTTTAAAATTTCAAAAACATCGGTAAAAAGAGCATTTTCTTTAATAAGAAAATAATATTTTTGTTACATCGTTAAACTAAAAGATATTCCTGCTATTTTCTCCCATTCTACTGTTACTAAAGACAATTCGTCAAACACAAAGTGAAGAACAAAAGATTCTTGCTACTTATCTTAATGCAACGGAAATCTTTTAATTCATCTGCATTTTCCAAAAAAATAAAAAAAGCTCTTCTAAAACACTTTTAAAATTTCTGGAAACAAATTAATTAAGGCAATTGAAGCAAATGTAAGACAAAAACAAACGCGGTATTGATTTCTCTTTAGTTTAAAGGAAAGCCTCCAAAAATAATGTAAAATATATTCGTAAAAGATTAACTAATTTACTAGAAGCAAAAAGTTTTCAAAGCCTTCAAAATATCAAGCTAATATAATTAATAATTGTACTCGAAATATCTCTTCAAGATTATTTCTTTGTTCCTTTTAATTTCGAGCTGCCCTTTCTACTTTATTAGCTACAACTAATTTTGATCTTAAATCAGTGGCATTAGCTTCCATTCTAATGTTCGATTAAACAATTCTTGTGCAATCGTTTGCTGTTATTGTTTCAGAGCAAACGATAACCGAGTTCAAATTTAGTTTCTTTTTTGTGGAGGTAGAAAGATGCTTTTAACTTTGTTAATTAATTAAATGTATATTAAAACCAAAATAATGAAATTTTGTTTAAAGTTTGTTAATCCGTTTGTATTTCCTTTCTTAAGAGCTCATTTGTAAATGGTGAATTACTAAAAGTGCGTTTAAAAGTTCTTTTTAGTAGTCTTTTTGTAGATGAATGTTTGACTGATAGAACAGTGATAATTTCAATAATTAGAATCCATTTAATTATTTAAAAGTGCTAAAACTTGTGTCGCGGATAAATATTTGAGCTTACATTAATGAATACATCATTAGGGTCTTTATTAATCAGAAATTAATAAATGGAATTCGAACCTAATTAACAATTTAAAGATATCTTCTCCATTTACTGTAATTATATATTGTAATTATTTTTGCGTCAATTTAATTATGCTTATCTAATGAGTTTCATGTGAATTGGCAGGGTTAAGATAATTCTCGGATAATTAATTATTAATGGAAGAAGAATTATTTTATTTGATAAAGATATTTTATTGAATATATATTCTTTTTGAATATCATTTTGACAATGCATTCTAAAAACCGAAAACGATAAATGAACCGGTTTTTCTCTATATCAATGTTTATAATTAATCACTATTATTTTACAAAACATGTAAAAATGCTATTTTTTATTCGATTTTTCATTCATTTCTTGACCTGTTAGAATCTAGAAAAATTTGATTGTATGAAATATTTACTTAAAATGCATCTGTGCAGATTATTCAACTATTGAGTCAGTAGATATTTAAACAACAGTATCTCTACATCTGAATACAGATGCAAGACCAGACAAGGGGAGTTACCGTAGCCTTTATTTAACCATATAACAAATGGCTGCAACAATTAAAAGGTCATTTCATATCTTGGCAACACAAGTGGTATGTTCCGTAGATATGCGGCAATAACATCTTATCATACAGAAAACGCGCTAGAATAATTTGCGTTTAATGAATATCTTGGATTCCCTGTTCAGTCAAGAATGGGGATAATTACCAGGACATTAAGATACCAAACACTTCAGTTTATCAGGGCCCAAGACACCTTTATTGTATCATTGTAGAATTTATAATTTAAACAAAAATTTCTGGTGCTTTCCAATAAGAAATTTCTATATTGCAATGAATATTTAAACTGAAAATTCTTAAAGTCTTTTCTCCCAAACTAATAAATAACTTTTAAACTAATTAAAAATTTTTTTAAAGAATTATAAATTTAGGAGTAAACAGCATTTTGAATAATGAAAAATTCATTATACAGATAAGAAAATATAGAATATTTTATATAAAATATAGGATTTTCAAATTTAATATTTTTGTATTTTACATGTACTGAATACTATATATATATATATATACATATATATATATATATGGAATGATATATCTAAATTTAAATTCTAATTAATTTTTTAAATATTTTATTTTATTTAGTCCATGTTAACTTTAATGGGTCAATGTAAATATTTTTTTAAAGTGTTCTCTTATTTAATGATCCAATTCCCACTTTTTATGTAATTAATTCTAACAGCTGCTGATTCTATAGGGAACAAATGAATAAAAATCCCTAGCATTCACACATACTTTTAAAAAACACCTCAGATTCCCTTTTTTAAATCGACCGTGGCAAAGAAATCCCTATAGTGAAATCACTAAAGGGAAAAATTTCTGCCACTTGGCTTTTATATCGGGATGTAAACAAATATCAATTGGATCATTGCTTCGATATTGTACAAATTATGACATCCATGGTGAATTAATTTGATGTTGACATTTGAAAAGTTTTTTAAAAAATTTCTTTCGTTGTTAAATGATTATTTTCGTTTTCCTAAAAATATTGAAAATAGCACCCAAAAAAGAATCGAATAAACATTCATGAAGTTATCATGAAGAAAGAACTTAATGTTTCGTTACATCTCCGTTATTAAATATGTTGCCAGAAATCAATATAAATTCTGATCTTTCAATATACACTCTCATGATTAATTATTAATCACTAACCAACATTTGGTTATTAATAATAACCGCGTTTTCATCCATATTAAATTTCTTTGCATAATTTTGATGTTCATATATACCTCAAAAAATTTTAAGCATCAAGTTAGAGACGTGATATTTTCATACATTTACACTTGTTCTATTTATAGTATAAAGGAACTTTTTTAATGGATTCAAGTTCCATCAAATCATAGTGCTATTAAAAATGTAGCCCGTCCGGCTTGTCTATTTTTTTAATTCGCACGGCACGGTAACTTCACAATTTTATTTCTTCAAAAAATGACACAGATCTTTAATAGAATCCTTATTTTTTGCATCAGGAAAAAAATTGATTAAATACCCGATTAAACAAAAGAAAACAATTTTAATAGCAAAAGTGAAAAGCATCATTGAAATTTTATGCAAAAAGAACAATTAAAATGTTTAGTCAAAATAATAATAAAAAAATACAGCAAACAATTAATAAATACTTCTTAATAAAAATACAATGTTAAAACAATAGAAGTTGAAATTTCAAAACTGTGTAAAAATATATCTTGCGCGATGACATCTTTGGCGTTATTGTGATAAAATAATTATTGAAAAGAAAAATATTTCGCATAAAATTTCCTTAAAATTTCAAAAAAGTTGGTCTAAGGCGCACATATGCATCTTCTAAAATTCAGTATGGTACTAAACTTATAAATGCAGATTAACCGCTTAACTGTTTGGCCATACGTGCACTATTTATCGAATTTTGATAGTTGTAAGCAAAAAATAAACCATTCATAACTATTATAATTCAATATTAAAATTACTTCGAATACACAGATAAGTCAAATATTCAATGGATTTCTTTTGAATCAAAATAAGAAGATATTCCCAAAATAGAAAGTGTCATCTTATTAGATAGTAAAAAAAAAAGCAGTTAAGGGGTTAAACAGTATGGTCTGCGCAGAATAAAGGCACACACCTTTACCTTTATTATTACTGGTGATAGAAGATTCGATAAAAATCATGTTAACAATAATGATATAAAATATTATTTTCCAAACTGACTTTTTTTACTCGTGAGATTACAAAGACAAAATAATATAATCATTAAAAAATTCGCTTTGAAACTTTGATAAAACTCCAGGCTTAAAAAACAATAAAAACATTTCGAATTTAAATTATCATTAATTTCCTTTACAAATACGTTGTATTTCTTAACATTGAACCATACATCATATTTATAAAAAAATAAACCTTAAAATCGTCTGCGTCTCTATTGAAAACATTCTAATCCATGCAATGTACACATCCGTTTAAAAATCTTCTTAAGAAGATTTTCCTTTAGAAAAAAAGCCAAGCATAAAGATGGATCATCTTCAACCCAAAGCTAAATCAAGTTGTTCGGGTCCCCAGGGTATAAGTTCTTCAAGTTGATGCTTCCAAATGCTCATTTTTTCTGAGCTTCTCACAGCAATAAATTCCACCCTAGGGAATTTCACGTAGGATGAACATTCTTTCTTTTTGCTTTGCGCCATTTAAGAGTTTTTTTTATCCTAAACTTTAGTGTTATCACCCGCGTCGAGGTTTGCAAGTGAAAAATTAGACGAAGATTTTGTTTTTCAAAGCTTCGAAATCGAATCACCCTTCCCCTTTTCCACCTCCCATCCCTCTTCTGTATCTGAGAAAGTTGGAGAAAGCTGATTTGTGTTTTATGGGTTTTCTGACGTAAAAGAGCTACAGAGAAGCGATTTCATTTAATTTAAAGCTATTTGGAAAGATTTCCAGATATATTCTGCCAAACCGATACGTTAAACAGAATTTGCAATGCATTAAAAAGAGTTCTAAAGTGCTTAATTTCTTTTTTCTTTATATTCTACTAGGTAAAATTGTATCAGATAAAGTCATATCTTAATTCATTGTCATTAAGGATTACGATAATGAATTAATCTTAGTCATAACAACGAGATACAAGAAAAATCATATCCCCTCGAAATTCTGCCATTTGGTAACTATTATCTTGTATAGCAAAGCAAGTAGGGTCGTATCTCGATTCATTGTCATCATTAGCTATGATGACCTAATGATTTCACTATGAGACCGGAAAAACTATGGAATTCAAATCCTAGCCCATCGACATTCCGCCATTTACTTGATAACTACTAACTTGTATACCAAAACAAACAGAGTCATATCTTTATTCATTGTCATCATGAGCTATGATGATTTAATGATAGGACTATGAGATCGGAAAAACTATGGGAGTCAAATCCGATTCCATCGATATTTCGCCATATATTTGACAAACATACAAAGCAGACAGAATCGTATCTCAATTCATTGTCATCATGATTTATGATGAATCATGACTATGAGATAGGAAAAGCAATGGAAGTGAAATCTGGTTTCATTGATGTACCCTCATTTACATGATAACTATATTATAATTATATCATTTTCATCATGAGCTATGGTAATCTGATGACATTACTTTGGGACCCAAAAAAATCTGGCAGCCAAATCCGATTCCATTAATATATAGCATTAACTCCATCATGTATATAGCAAATATATATCAAAGCAGACAGAATCGTTTCTCAGTTCATTGTTATAATGAGATATAATGAATCATGATTATGGTATCGGGAAAACAATGGGAGTGACAACTATTTTCACTCACATACCATCATTTATATCATAAACATATTATAATTATATAATTGTGATCATGAGCTATAATGACATAATGACATGACTACGAGGCCGGATAAATTATGGGAGTCAAATCCGATTCCATCGACATTTCGCCATTCTTATGACAAATATATACCATACAGACAGAGTCATATATTAATACACTGTCATCCTGAGTTACGATGAATCATGACTATGAGATCGAAAAACTATATGAATCAAATCCGATTCCATCGACATTTCGCCTTGTATATGACAAATATATCAAAGAAGGTGGAAGACCTCAATTCATTGTAATCATGAGTTATGATGAATCATGACTATGAGATCAGAAAAATAATGGAAAAGAAACAGTTTTCACTGTCATAGCATCAAGTGCATGATAACTATATTTTATATCATTATCGTCATGAGCTATGATAACCTGAAAACATGACTGGAAGACCTGAAAAACCATGGGAGCCAAATTGGATACCATCGATATTTCGGCATGTATATGACAAATACATCAAGGAAGAGATATTCTTATCTCAATTTTTTGTCATCATGAGTCATGATGAATCTTGACTATGGGATCAAAAAAAACAATAGGAGTGAAATTTGTTACTGACTGTGAATTCACTGACATGCCATCAATTACATGATAACTATAATTATACCATTGTCATCATGAGCTATGATAACCTAATGGAGAAATAGGAGAGTTTTGCATTCAAGCTTTTCCAATGTACCAAATGAAACTGGAAACCCTTGAGTGCAAAATCCTATTAAGTCTGCCATCCTTGGTGATTATAAAAAAAACTAAACAGATATATGAGACTGTAACCATCATACCATTCGCAGGAACGGAATAAAATTTTGGATCAAAGTACTTTGAGGTATGCACTCAAGAATCACATGAAAAATAACAAAATAACAATCAAACTCCAGCAATTACGGCTACAGTGATAAAACTTCAAAATTTTTTGGAATGGCAACACCATTTTTTAATGTGTTTTCCATACCGAAAAACAATAAATAGTATTTGAACGGTATCTATAGCATGAAAATCCTCAGAGCTAGACAAGCTAAGAAGAAAAGAGTGCCAATTATTTTTATGTAATAATGATCCAATATTAAATGAAAATTATTATTTTTTAATAAATTTACAGTATAGGAAATTGCTAGTTTAGTTATTATCAATAATTATTAAATTGCTTGATAAAATTTCAATTACAGATTTTTTTTTTATTTACACATGATTTCAGGTTGTCTTTCTAAATGAGTATAAATTATGCTTTACTATGGGTATATGGATCTTAAATAAAAAAAAATCAAGCCAATGTTGATTACATTGAAAAGACAGTTTATTTCCATTTATTTAATTAAAAGTGATACTTTAAAGTTCAAACTTTCATTTAGAAGTCCCAGACTCTTAGTCATTCTGTTTATCTTATAATGTGTAATCAATTCACTTGATATAATACCGGCTCTGATATTCTGGCAGGTATTTGAAATCCTTCTTTGAGATCTGGACTGCAATGATCTTTAATTCAATCTGTAGTGGAAAATGCTTCTTCTTTCAAGTTTTCAACTGAGAAAGCTCACCCCCACTCACTCAACTCCTGGAACGTTTCTTTTTGCTTTGGAAATGGAAAAATGCCAAGAAATGATTCTTTATTTGCCTCGGCTAACGTCACTTTTTCATTCACTTCAGTTTATAAAAGCCGCTCGCGTCAGGTATTTAGTAAGTGAAACGTGAGATATTATGACAGTTAGACGAGACCTGATTTTAGAAAATGGCATTGTTTAAAAAAGTTGTTGACTTTTGTAATGGGGTTTCCTTTTGTTTTTAAATTTTGTTTGAAATGACTAAACTTCAGAAAGTAAGAGAAAGAGCAGATGTTTTTATTTTTTATTTTTCTACATTGTATAATCAAGTGTTTAGTTGCTCAAAGGCATGTGAAAGTTAGCAGTAAAAATAAGTTTGCAACAGTATTTTTAAGATTAGAAAAAAAATTTCAAGATAAAACTTAACATAAGATCTTCTTATTAAAAAAATTACTCTTTCTTTTATCCTCGATATTGTTCTATAAATTATATAATAAAAATCGTTCAAAACACTTACTAGGGCAGACATTCCAGTTAGTATAACAGAATTTACTACGCATTTACTTTGAGACAGTAATTGCAATTAAGAAAGGGGTTTTGAGATTCAAAATAGATTGTTAATTAATTAATAAAATACTTGTTAAAAACTGATAGAAATTTTAGCTTTTCACTAAAGCAACCTGAGAGCATATTATTGAATAAATGCTCTTCCCCAGTAACATATGTATATTTTACAATATTAAGTGGTATCAAACACTATTCGCAATATGGTAAAATATTGTTGAATGTTAAATAATATAACATAATATCGCGCAATGTTGTGAAACAGGCTGTGTTACCTGTATTTCTAGACATTTTAAAATTTAGAATATTAGTTTTTCACTTTTAAATAAAAAAATATTCAATATTTTTATTCAAAAATTAATTTTAAATATCCTTGCAAAAAATACAATAATCTTTTATGTTATTGCAATATATTTTTCACGGTTTCATATTGTTGTAATAAAATTAATAATATTTTTATTATTATAATGAAATTTAAGCCAATTTTGTTTCTTTCATCAAATGTTTACTTAATTGTTATCATGAAAAAATATTGTTAAATTAATTTTTGATTTTATTAGTTATGAAAAAATTGTGTTTTAAAAAAACATTTACATTTTATGTTTTTTACGCATGAAAACTTTCGTTTTCACTTTTAATAATATGATTATGTTTTTATATTGACGCTCTTAATGAAATTCAGGTGATGTAAATATCATAAAACATAAGATTGCAACGGCTGATGCAGTCAAATCAAACGAAGAAAATTTATAAGAAAACGACAAATCCCAAATATTATCATGTTGCGATGTTACGAACTAAAGACGTGAATTCTTTTTTTCTATTCTTTCGTCTAAAATTGATCCAAAGAAATAAATTTTTGTTAATCAAAGAAATTATTCCATAAATATATCAATCATATCCAAATTTACAAAATCACAACAGTTCCATCAAATAATGAATATTCACCCAAGATGTTTAAGTAAGTTAAAATTGCTGTTTGGTTGCACAATATTTATTTTCGCGCATGCGCCGTATACAAAGACAAGTTGGAAAAAAATTATCATCAAATTCGAGATTTTTATTAATCTCTACGCTTCAGACTCTCGTGAATTCGAAAAATATGTTTGTGGAATAATGTCTCTTTGTGAATACAGCTTAAGTTTGCTTTGAAGCTGACGGAGGAAATGTGGTATATCAGTTTTACATAAAATTTTTTCAATTCCTACTATTAGCTTAACGCTCTCTATATATATCTTGTTCAAATTTTCAGTTGTTAATAAAATACTTTTTATTCATCCACTCAAGCTCAAATACATTTTTTAAAACTTGTAGTGGATGACACTTGATGTTAATACAGTTTTTTCAAATATTAATTGATTAATTAAATTTGTCCAGTAATTTCAATCTGGTCGCCAAATCCGTCACCATGTCGCCAAATGGTCGCCAAGTTTGTCGCCAAGCTCTATTTTGCCACTTAATATTGTAATTCTGTCATATGCATATCCGTATTTATATTAATCGTAATTATCTAATAAAAAGTAACTAAAATAAAAAAAATGTTGACCTAAGTAGGAATCGACTTAAAAATTTTTTTATACATTACTTTTATATATTTACCCCATTTTGAACAAACTCCATACAGAAAAGTCTGTCTTACCGTCCAAATATAAATTAACAAGAAGAGAGTTAGAGAGTTATAACTATAACACGAAAAGAACTAGATGGATAAAATCTGCCATCCTGATTTACAATGTAAAGTTTAAACACATGTAAAGGTTTGAGATAAATCCGTCAAGGGGTTAGCCATCAATTAGTCTGTGCTTTTACAGGAATGTAGACGCAATAACTCAAAAATGCAGTATTTAAATATATGAAATTTGGTAAAGGATTTTGTAATTACAATTTCAGTTCTGTGTCAAAAGTTGGTTTCATTTGACTGAAAACAATTAATATATATATAAAAGATTTAAGTCAATTCCTACCTAGGTCAACAACAAAAAAAATTATTTTAGTTACTTTTTATTAAATAATTACAATTAATATAAATATGTATACATATGACAGAATTACAATATTAAGTGGCAAATTAGAGCTTGGCGACAAACTTGGCGACCATTTGGCAGCATGGCGATAGATTTCACGACTAAATAGAAATTAATGGACAAATTTAATTAGTTAATTAATATTTGAAAAAAACTGTATTAACATCAAGCATCATCTACTACAAGTTTTAAAAAATGTATTTGAATTTTAGTGGATGAATAAAAAGTATTTTATTAACAACTGAAAATTTGAGCTAGATATATAAATATATATAGAGAGAATGTGAACTAATAGTAGGAATTGAATGAAAAAAAAGTCGTCCTAAACACACATTCGGTGTGCTGATGCTTGTGTATTACCCGCATCCCTGCTGATAACACCCAAAAATCTTTGGTTAATCGGTTGTTTCGTAATTATTGCTTGTAATGCCAATAACATATAGTTAATAATAAATATGTGCATTTATTACACAGTTGAGATAAAGTTTTGGGGCGATCACTCCTTTTGGTTTACATTAGAATCGGTGCAGGACAATTTACAATTCCAAAGTTCCACATACAATATTGTTGCGAAATTTCTTTACCGGAGTTCGTTTGGATAGTGGAAGTTATATGGTGTGGGAGAACGCTCAAACAGCAGGCAGAAGTAGGATAAAAACAACGACGTTTATTTACACGAAGACACACAGGACAGCACAAAGCGACAACTATATACAGCACAGAAGACGATTGTCTTCTCCCGAGACGTGTAGCATACAACAGCAGCATACAACCAGAATCTACTGCAGTCAGTAGCGCACAGCTCAGTTCAGCACTAGCTAGACTCAGTCGCTTCCGACTACTCCGACTCTGACTACTGACTTCACTCCGTCGATTCCGCTTACTCTTCTTCGACCACTCCGTCCACTCTGACTACTGGCTTTTCCGCTCCGTCTTCGGACTACTCCGTCATCTCCTCTGGCAGCGGCGGCCGCTTCCTTTTATAGGTCTCAGGAGGCGGGGCTAGAAGCCTCTCAACCAATCAGGAACGTTCGAGGCGTATCTCGGTTCCTACTGGACGGATCGGGAAAATTCTCGAAGTTTCGGGTATAACCTATTTTGGCGCCAAAGTCGTCAAATTCGTCGCCAAGTCGCCAAATGGTCGCCAAATTTGTCGCCAAGCTCTGGGACCTCCGACGCGCCACACGGATTTCTTCCATTCAGATGACTGTAAAACTTTCTTTCTGTTGATGGAACAAATTATGCTGGGAAGCCGAATTGCAGGTTTGTAACAATATTGTAAGTGTGTGTGTGCTCATTTTGTAACTGATCTCATAATATATCGAATTTTGGTCGAATGATAAGGATGATATTAAATGAATTTTATAACTTCGCTTTACGCTTTATAACTTCGCTTATTTTAATCGTTTTTGAACTGGAATTTATAGACCCATAAAAGAGTAATTTTTATCATTATTATTTAATACTAAATTACGAACTAATTTATACAATGTCAGAACGACGTGGTTAATAGCACTCTGACATTATTCAAAGTTTCATAATATTTTGCTCCACCACCAAGAATGTCAGAAGATTCCGGAATTAAATTGATAATTAATAAACAATTAAATTAATTAAAAATAGACAGATAATAAATGTATAAAAAGAAGGAAATGAGATTATATCATTTCAGTGCTTGGTGTTAGTAAACCTTTCATAGTTATAATTCCACAAAATAACTAAATTAAATAATCTTATGGTTCCTCTTTGAAAATTCGTACTTATAACGTAAAGGTTTAGATCTGTATTTTAACTGTCAGTGAAATAACTTAAAATATATTTGTAATTAGAGAAGATTAGAAAATGTGATAAACATATTCCAAAAATATTTTATGAATTTGTACTTATATTTCAAACTGACAACTAATTGCCCAAACAAAAGCAAAAAATAAGCAATTACTGGAAAAGTAAATCTACATATTACCCAACTATAAGTTTCTGCCTCATATAAAACATTTGAATCGATAAAAACCAAGTCGATAAATTACACGACAGACCGACATTTCAAATTAAAAATTGTCCTTCCGAAGATAGTTATTATAGAATACTACTGTCAACCAATTATTTTTCTGTTTAAATGACGGCAAATAAAAATTGACTGCCATCATTATCGACATTTGATTATTACACTACTATTTAATTAGAAAGAAAATATCCGATATTCAATTAAAATGGGATCTTCGAAGCACTTAAAACGATAAGAATCCTCGATATATTTAGAAAAATTTATAGTTATTGACGAAACAAACGCTAGCTGTCGCAATTTATGAAATTTAATTCCTTTTCGCAAACGGGTTAAGCACTGGAAGTTTTAAGGTTACTTTTATTCCCATCGAAAGAGTGAATAAAACGATTTATTCTGAGTGCTAATTAAGATGATTTATGATTCATCCCTTTTCAAAGTAAAGTTCTGACTGTTATAAATTTTAATCGGGGCGACGCTTGGAATTAATGAACGCATGTTGTAACTTAAAGCAGGCAACTGCTGAAAATGAATTCATTTTAAGGCGCTAAATTTAATTTTGTGGAAAATTTATTCAGCTGCTACTGAAAAAGAACCATTATATTTAAATCTTTTCATTTCATAGGATGTTTATGCTATACTAACTGAATTTTTCTCTTATGACTACAAAAGGAAACTGAGACTGTACCAGAAGAATTTTTTTTGCCTGTAAAAAAAATATTCGACAAACTTCAACTAAATTTTGACGTTATAAAAAAGTCAATCAATGCTAAAAATCTTTCACCTATTCAGAAGCAAATAGTGAACTTTTCAGCTCTCTTACTTATGAAGAAAGAAGATGGTTAACTGATTTCGAATTCGATCTGATTAAAATCTCTAGAAAACACGAACCAAAAAATTAGCGATTTATCTCGGAAAAAGCTAATTTTTTATGACTTTTCTTAGACAACAATGCTCAAAGTCGATCAGTCGATTTGAGATGACGGTTGATGAAAATAATTTTAAATATAAATTTCGAAAAAGATATAAGAAATTTTTGAAACAATTAACATATTTCAAATTACTAAATTTTTAATAACAAAAGGTTTGTTTTATTAATAGTGGATTTTTTTAAATAAAGAGTGAATTTTGATGAGAGATTTCGAAACAGACAAATATTTCAAATCAATGGATTTTTAATAATAATAGATTTTTTTAATTTAATAATTTTTTTAATAATACCCTTTTTGAAAAAAATAAACAGAGAATTTCAAATTATTTAATATATTTCTTTAATGGATTTTTAATCCACATTTACTTTAAAACATTTCAAATTATGGATTTTTTTAACGTTATAAAATTTTAGGCTAGTATTATTTTTGTAAATTTCATAATGCAGTACACACCAAATTGGAGATTTAACAAGTTAATCGATGCAATCAAGCTAGTCGAAGACAAAACATACAACTTAGTTTTACAGTTTTTTCATACTACTAATGCAATGAGTTTTCTAATATCACTTAAGGAGATAAAAAGGCATCTATTATTGTTCCCTATCTTCCTTTCTACCATAGAAAAAAATCCATTTTGGCGCAAGATGGATGTTGAACCTCTGCGTTTGTAGGTCGTATCGTAGACTTAGTTTCAAAATCATGCAAGTCAAAAATTGAATTTTTTTTAGGAGACACAAATTTTTGAAATTTCTACTAGGTGTATTAGCTCGATGAAATGATTTACGATGGTTTTAAAATAGTATTTTTTCGATTTTTTTTAGCTAGAATCTAAATAAAATGTATTTTCATAAAAATATCGACTTACGAGGTTTTGAAACCAAGTCGTCATCGTATCCTCTCTTTTGAAGTTAAATGTATTTACTCTAAAAAATATATTATAAAGAAAAATAATACAATAATGTGATATATGGATCAATTAAAAATACTTACATATTTAATAATAAAAAATATCTCTCACACATAAAATATAAAAACTTAGCAAGGAAAATTGTGCATAGTATTAAATAAACCGAAATTATTGTCTAAATAATAAAAAGCCCCGTCTTAATGATAAAAAGATCTACACATATTACATAATTATACTTGATATTTTACTATTTTACTGTTATCGAAACTCGAAACTAGCATTTATTTTCCTATCAAAATGACAATAAACAAAATTTCATAATTACTTACAGTTTAATGATGCAACTTTATTAATTTAAAAAGAAATGTAATATTAGAAAGAAATTCTATTTCAAACTGATTTTTAAATAGAGTGAAGAAAATGTTAAATAAATTCAGGAAAAACGGAAAGTTATTATTGAATGAGATACGAGCTTTCGGATTTCTAAACTTTTAATTCCTCTTCGCAAACGGCAATTTAAAGGGTGTATAGATGATTGCCATTTAGAAAATGAATTTTATTCTCATCGGAAAAGTGAATGAAATAATTCCTTTTGAGAGATAATTAAGATTATTTACGATTTATTCGCTTCTGATTTAAGATTCCGAGTATTATCAATTTATTTTAATTGGAATGGCTCTTGGAATTAATGAATATCTCTTATTACTTCATTCTATTTCCAAATATGATTTAATTTACAGCATACCAATATCATTTTGAAGGAATTTAATTATTTGTTGGATAAAGGGTTAAACAGGAAAAGAAACACGCATTTAATGATTATGTTTAGAGTTCTGATTGCCATTCTCTGTATTATATTTGTGATGATTATAATATACCTGAAAACTTTGGATGCATTATAAAATTATGGAAAAATTGGATTTTTCCATAGGAATTATGGATTTTTTTTCATTTTTACAGTGGATGACATTTACTCTTACATGAATATATTAATGATTTAATGAAAAGAATTACTAAAACGGATAAAAATGTCATAATTAAATAAAACGCATTATTAAAACGAATTTAAAAGTTCTGTTTCGCAGTTTTTTTAGTTTTTAGAATAAGATAGATGGCGCTGCATGTGATCCGATGAGGACTGTATGAGAAGATTTCAATAAATAGTCATACCTTCAAATTTAATGCTCTTGGATATATAAATGAAGCTCTGCGGAAAATTGTGCGTAACAGACATTTTGCATTGATTAGCGTAATTTTAAGCACCATATAAAATATTTCAATTCAATTCAAAAATTTTAAGATGTTTGCGAATGAATGACGCGATAGGAAATATTACGTAGATATATATAATATGCACAATAAACTGATTTTCGCATAAAAATTAATAACGTTTTATTGAAAGTCATTAAATAAATTTGTTTGAATACATTATTTTTTGATTTACATAATTTTT
>JAPMOR010042625.1:67147-88880 GCA_026543865.1 Argiope aurantia
AGATGGAAACTCTGAAGATCAAATCGATTATAAGTTAAATATTTATTTTATGGAGATATTTCATTAATAGATATTATATGAGTATTATTGAAAACTATTGCATCAAGACTTGGCTGAAATCCTGGACGGTTTATCAACAGTTACAAAAGAGGCTATTATTTAAAATAAAGGTTGCTTTTTTTTTCATGTAAATGTCAAAGAAAAACTTTTATTTGATTGAAAATACAGTAAAATTTGAACTTTACTTCCAGATTTAGTAAAACAGGGCTATAAAAAAATCAGGTATTCATTCTTTTTTTAAAATTTTGAGCTTCAAACCATCGTTAATATCTTATAAAGATATAAAATTAATGCATAGCTAACAGGAGAAATTTTAAAGCTTCTAGAAAATCATTGAATCCAGTAACTGTTGAATAATTAATTTATCATTAAACGTAATATGCACTTCTTTTTATACTGGATATTGAAAACTGACTTTAATTCTTTTATGAACAAGATTATTTCTTTTTTATCAATTACTTATTAATTGAATTAATATTAATTAAAACTCTGATATGTGATTTTTAAAATTCTGGAAATTTCTACTAAATATCTGATTGTACAATTGTGAGTATTTATTACATATTGCGATTAGCTTAGAATTACTACTAAATGTAACACAGTTTTATAAAATGTTAAAAATCACAATATATTTGCAGGAATATTGTTTATATTAAAAAAAGGAAAAATCAATTGCAATTTAATAAGAAAAACATTAAATAAAAATGATAATGCCTGTTCAACAATTAATGGCTTTTCAATAATTTCAGATTTATTATTTTCTTACAAAATTATATTTACTAAATAGTGTTGATTAAATGTATAAAAAATCCTACATTTTATTCAAAATTTAAAAAAAAATGCTTTCAAATATAAAATTATTTTGGTTTAACAATATGTTTTGCATGAATTCAATGAGAAATAACTTTGTGTACATCATAAGTATAAAATATATAAAAGTGGAGGGATACTACAAATTATAGTCTATGTTTCAAAGCAATTGTGTTTGCTTAGCAATTCTAAGCAACAAAGCCATTCGAATAAATATCCTTTTGCCTAGAAACTTTTGAACAAGGGAATTCCAACTTATTAACTAATTGAATTTAGGAATCATATTTTCGGCAACATTAAGATATTAAGTCATTTGTGAATTTATGAATTGTACATTATCTAATTCAGCTTTGAGTTGTCTAAATTGAATTGATATTCCTGGGAGAACGTCGTTGTGGAATACGTCATAATTCCTCTTAAGAAAATGTTCAATTTAATAACTGTTCATTAATATTAATGCACATTTGGTAGGTTTCTGTAAATACAAAATAAAGGATAAAGTTTGATGTTGATTCTGTTACTGAAAGAGAAACGTTTGAAAAGAAAAACTAGTTGATTTTTCTTTTGCTAAATTAGTAGTAAAAAGACCCTCTTTTACAAATTATTGAAAAGGAAATTACAGGAGAAATTTAAATGATTATATCAAACGACTTGTTTTTAACCTTTTAAATAAATGTGTTGTCTTTCCTGCGTTCTGATTGGATGATATCTTCTTTTAAGAAAATTTTTACACGTATTGATTTGTTTAAAGATTCAAAAAAGCATTCCAGTTTTCCATGGATTTCAATTCAATTTTTTTTACCCAATTATAATACTTAAGAACAGTATTTCTTAGAAGTTTCAAAGTGCAATTCAATAAATGAATCCCTTTCTGGCTCTACAATACATTTATGTATTGGGGAAAATACACCAAGAAATTTTAATATTAAGAATGTAAAACTACATGATTTATGAAAAATGAAACATTGAAATATACAATATAGTGCAAAAATTAGCATATCTTAAAGAAATTGCAGAAATTCGAAAAATATATTTTTTTAAATATCAGACATAACAAAGGCATGGAACTAAAAATGGCTGAACTTCATAAATAATGAATTGTGCCAAACTTAAATATAATTAATTGAATAATAAATTCATGCTAAAAATTATGGAATTATTATATAAAAGAAATAATAGGTCTCAACAGTAATAACATTCGCTTCAAAAAATGCAAAAAATCGAGTTTTCGTAGAAATGTGTCGCATTTGAGATATACAGCATGAATTGTTGAAATTTCAAATTTGTATTAATCTTCACGCAAAGACTGTTATGAACAAATTTCAAATTTTATTCAATTTTTTAGCATAAATAATTTATATAAACTTGATATATTAGTTGAGTATGACTTAATCTGCCAAAACTAAAGAAACTGACAAAAGAGCCCATGTCGATTTTAAATCTATTAGACAACTCTGTCCTATGTTAAGGCAGATGGCGTGATTACGCAAACAAACGGGGAAAAATCTTAATTTAAATAATTTGGTCATACTTCCACATAAAATAAGCAGGTAGAATCCTATAAGATGATCCCATTTTAGTTATGATACCTGAATTTAAAGCCGAGTTGCAACCGACAAAACCTGGGCGAAATGCAAAATCAAATCGTAGCCAAAATCGCTATAATGTTGAATATTGCAAACACCGTTCTAACACTTTTCAAAGTTACCAAACAATTGTACATTCCAGCAGCTTTCGAATGAGTGAACATTAAGCCATATCAGGACTCTGATTCAGGAGGCATTTAGATTTTCGTTCACAATACACCACTGAAATCACCATTAGTAAAAAACCTAGAATATTGATATGGTTTATTGTAGATTCATTCGTAAACTGATGGAACTGACAATTTTTTGATAAATTTGACATATTGCAGCTAGAACGGTATTTTTGGCGACAATTTGATCTTGCATTTTGCTAAGGCTTCAGTGCTTATAGCTATGCTTTAAATACATATATACTGATGAAGAAATTCTTTGAAAAAATGGAAGATACATTCAAATAAATAAAAGAAGAAAATATTTGAAGGAGACAAGATGTATTAAAAATATTCTTGGCAATCAATTATTAGTCTTAAAAGGTCCAATTTCCTTTTGAACAAACTATCAATTTGTTGAAATTAGACTTGAACAAGGAACACATTGAAACGCACTAATCAAAACCAAAAAATCTTTAACAAGAGATTCACAATATGGAAACAAAGCTGAAAGTTTCCAAATTTATTTTTCTGTTAAATGTATAATCATGTTTCATGAGATGTTTGCAATTGTAATTACGAAGAAAACCAACATAATTGATACTGAAGATCTTCAACTCTTTTGATATGCTATTTTAAAATACTTTTTAAGATTTAATAATTACCATTTCCATTTGAAAAATATTTGAAGCAGGTTTAAGTTTGTAAATGATACCTCTTTTACATCGATCAGGAATTTTTACAATTACTTTTGTGATTTTGTGCAGTAAAAATCGAAGATGCTGATGTCTAAATCAAAACAAAATAGAAAATTGATCTATGTACACGATTTAACATAGCACCAATGTGTACAGGAAAAAAAACGTAATTTGTTGCCATTCTGTATTTGAAATTTATTCAAAAAATTATTTTATTAGTCAAAAATTCTCAATTGTTAAAATGCAAAAGATTCTAATAATACATTTCGTGATGTTAACAATTCATACTTTTAATGTAGGTGAAAACTTTTGGTTCAAGTCTACTTTTCGCAAGATTCTAAGAAACAAATGTATTAATAAAAATGAAACAAAAAAGTAGTATATGATCAATATATGTGTAACACTTAGCATCAAGCCAGTGTGTAACAAGGATGAAATACAAATTACTGTCATTCTATATTTGAATATTTGACCGAGAAATTATTTTCTTAATCCAAAAAAACTTTTGATTTGTTCAAATGCAAACAATCGTTATAAAATTTAGCAATAATTCTTATTATGCTAATAATTCATATTTGATCATTTCGATGAAAAGTGTTGGCATCACTTCTACCGTTTTGTTTCTGTAAGATTCCACAAACCGAAATAGAACAAATCTATTTAATCTATCAATGATGCACACCACTTAGCATCGGACCTGTTTATAACAAGGATGAAACACAAATTAATATCATTATATATTTGAATCCAAAAAATTTTTACTTAGTCAAAAACTTTTCATTTGTTCAAATGTAAACGATCTTTATAATATTTTGGCAATGAGTTTTATGATGATTATTATTTATACTTTGTCATTTCGATCAAAAATGTTGGCGTCACCGTTTCGTTCCGTAAGATTCCACAAACCGAATGTTTAAATAAAAACAAAAAATAAAAATGAAATACATGACGGATCAAGTACAAATGAAGTAACATTGCAATAATGTGTGACAAGGATGAAACCCTCTGCCATTCTATATTTGAATATTTGTTCCAGAAATTATTTTCTTAGTTAAAAAAATTTGTTATTTATTCAAATATAATAAATGCTATAAGTTTATATAAATTTTATATGTTCAAATGTAATAAAGTAAATGTTTATAATAAATACTTCTGCAATACATTTTATGATGCTTAAAATTCATACTATTACATTTCGATCAGAAGTGTTGGCATCACTTCTACCGTTTCTTTCCATAAGATCCCAAGAACCGAATGTTTAAATGAAAATGTAACAGAAAATAAAAGAATATGATCGATTTATGCACTTATACACTTATTATCGGGCCAGTATGTAACAAAGAGGAAACACACATTACAGCCATTCTATATTTGAATATTTATTGCAGAAATTATTCTTTTTTTTGTCAAAATCTTTTCATTTGTTCAAATGCAAACGATCTTTATAATACTTCTGCAATATGTTTTATGATGCTTATAATTCATACTGACATTTCAATCAAAACACTTCTCATAACTTATACCATTTTTTTCCAAGAACCAAATGTTTAAATAAAAACGAAACAGAAATCAGAAGTATATGACGAATCATGTACACAAGACGTAGTATTGCAACGATGTATAGCAAAGAAGAAACAGAAGTTATAGTCATTCTTTCATCATAAAGCGTTCCACAAAGATCACATGATGGATGTTGAGAAACCTCTTCAAGCAAAAAGTTTCATGGCATTTATGGAACCATATCAAAGTCAGAGCATTCCAGCGATTAGAGAAGAGGGGGAATTCGAGTGAAAAAGAAAAAGAATTCAACTGAAGAGATTAGTCGATTCTTTATGAGAAGAAAAAGAACATGAAACAGTCAAAAGAAATTCATTCTCCCTTTATGGAAAAAATGCATTTGGTAAATGCATAATTTTTTCATATTCTAAAAACTTACAAGAAATCACATTATTTTACAAAATGTTTAGATATATATTTATTTGAAAAATTAAAGGAATTTCAATAATTTAAATAATTGTTGATATTGAAGTACTTATTTTCTTAATCAAATATTTCTTATTTATTCAAACATAATTGCAAAATATTTTCGTAATAAATTCTATGGTATCAACAATTTTCAGAGGTTTATAAATAAAAATATATCATTATTAAAATAATTTTTATAAAGATAATATTTTTACAGAATAGAATTTACTTCATTTGTAGAATAATACATAAAACCTATATAACTCCGTATAAATACTTAAGGAAATTTATTTGTTACAGTTTGATTGAATGGAAGAAAATAAAAATAAACATAAATAATAAGTAAAAATTTTTAGTTATTTCTTTTCAAAAATAATAAAAATAAAATTTTTATATTCCAAAAATTGACGAGAAATTGCATTCTGTTACAAACTTTTAGGTATAAATTCTATTATTTGGATATTTGTTGCAGTATTTAGTTTCTTAATGAAAAATTTCTTATTTATTCAAACACAAACGGTATTTGAAAAGTATATTCGTAATAAATTCTAAGGTTTCAACAATTTCCAGAATTTTATAAATAAAACATATATTATTAAAATAATTTTTATATACATAATATGTATTCATTTCATTTGTAGAATTACTCATAATATATATATATAACTTAGCATAAACATTTAAGGAATTTTATCTGTTATAATTCATTTTTATTGAATGAGAGAAAATAAAACTAAAACATGAATGTCATGTCAAATTTTTAATTATTTTTATTTGAAAAATAATAAATATATATATATTTTTAAATATTTAGAATAATATTTTAAAAAGAAGTAATTTTTAAAACAAAATTTGGAAGAGGAAAAAAATATTACAAAGGGGTGGCTTAGGTAGAAATATTCAATACAAATTGATATCGGAATTATGTTTATAATTTTCTAAATTTTAATATGATGAATATTTTTTTAAAAATATTTATCATAATATTTATTGTGATTCTACATCTTTTTCCCTGTTATTTTCCGGACCTCACGCTTTGACTACAGATTATTTATTGAAAGTATTTTTTTTTCTTTTTAAATATACTGATAACTCGTTTTTCCAAATCCAATGTGCACTAACTTCAAGCATTTCATTTAAAAAGTAATTTAAAAAATCATAAGAAGAAAATTTTTTAAAACTTAAGAAATTCACTTAACAAAACCCTCAAGAATAAAAAGCCACCAGCAACACTAAATTGAGAAAAATCTTTAAGAAAATTGAATGTTGATGGGTTAAAGTTTTTCTAAATAGCTTTTACATAACAATATAATGAAATATGAGCGACAAATAGTAAAAGATTCTTACTTAAAGTTACCGACAGTTGAAGGAAATTCCATTGTATACTTGTCAACATTTTTATATAATATACCCATAATCTCCCAATTCTAACTTAAAAGAAAACCCATTATTTCATTAATTTAAAGTTCAACGCATTTACATTAAGGATATATTACACTATAATCCCAGAATTCTTTCTGCTTATAAACTAACTATATTAAAATATACTGTTGTACGCTTCAAAATTATATCCATACAACCAGGTCAGGAAAATCTCGCTTGTTTCAAGACATTCTTCTTTTGAATAATTTCAGAACTTACAAAAAGCTTTAACCCATCAAGAACCTTGAGTATAATCCACAACCTGCCATTGTTTTCATTTTGTTACTCGAAACCATTTATCCTCATCCCCCACCCCCCTTAACACACACACAACTAATAAAAAAAGGAACATTTTCTTTTAAATCTTATGAAATGAAAGTAGAATATCCTGAGATATAAGATGAACTTGATCCAAAGTCATGCATGAAACATCTCTTCCAGGGTTCCTCGTAGACAAACAAGGCAAATTGATCGCATGATTTATGGCGGAAGAATACTTTGCTTTTAAAAAGCGTATCTTATCTTTTTTTCTTCTAATGTATTGCATAAACGAAGCATGCAAGACCCCCTTTTTTGGATAAAGATATTTCATGTATGATGTATTGCTATTTTGTTTTTAATGTAGAAACTTTGACCGCGTTTTTAGTTCTTGATTTTTCGTCGCATTTTAAGAGAATAACATATATATTTTCCTTGATCATGTCAAAGATGTTGAAAACTTAGACAGTTTAGATTAAGACTTTTTATAAAAAAGTAATATCTTGCCTTAGAAATATGATACGGTTGAAAATCATTGTTAACTTTTAATTTTGAAAGTAATAACTAAATTCTTTTTTTTTAAATCAAGCTTTGCAAATCTATGGAAAAATAATTTCATTTCATTTTTGCGGAATATATTTTAATAAAATATTATGCTTTATTAGTTCTAAAAGCGGATTACTAAACTGACACTATTATTATAATCATATTGTTACGAAATTTCTACCGGGGTTCGTTTGGATAGTGGAAGTTATATGGTGTAAAGAACGCTCAATCAGTAGTAGAAAAGGAACAACGACGTTTATTTACACGAAGACACACAGGACAGCACAAAAACGACAACTATATACAGTACAGAAGACGATTATCTTCAGCCGAGACAACAGCATACAACCAGAATCTACTGCAGACAGTAGCGCACAGCTCATTTCAGCACGAGCTTGACTCCGTCGCTTCCGACTACTCTGTCTTCGACTTCTCCGACTCTTACTGACTGACTTCGTCGACTCGACTCCGCTGCTCTCGAACTCGGACTACTCCGTCGTCTACCTTCTTTGGCAGTTGCGGCTGCTTCCTTTTATAGGTCTCGGGAGGCGGGGCTAGAAGCCTCTCAACCAATCAGGAACGTTCGAGGCGTATCTCGGTTCCTACTGGACGGATCGGGAAAATTCTCGATGTTTCGGGTATAATCTATTTTGACGCCAAAGTCGCCAAATGGTCGCCAAGTTTGTCGCCAAGCTCTGGGACCTGCGACACACAACTGGACTCCGTCCCATTCAGATGACTGTAAAACTTTCTTTTTGTTGATGGAACAAACTATACTGCGAAGCCGAATTGCAGGTTTGTAACAATATATTCTACTTTTTCATTCATTAAACACTTTCAAACACGTCATTTTAATAGCGCTGAAGTATAAATAGCTGTTATGAATTGGTTAAAACAATCTTTCATTTCTAAGAAAATGTTTGCAAACAGTAAAAAAATATTTCTATCTAGTATAGATGAATAAATCATGACTTAAAAAAATAATAACGAAAGCAAACAAGAAATGATTTTTAGCTAATACGATAATAAAAATAGGAAGAAAATAAAATATATACATGAACAGTTAAATTTATTAAAAACTTTAAGTACAATACTGCGATAAATAAGTTATTAATAATTTTTTTAAATGAACTATTTGGGGACGCATAAAACACATTAGGTCAAAAACAAACAGCAAACTACATTAAAAAAATGCGTTTGTAGTGATCGTAGCGTTGTATTACGTGATGTTTTATTCTTATGCACGTATATTTATCTTGTATTGCCACATTATCGCTCTCCTTGTTCACTAGGGGGATACTCATGTAGTGATCGTAGCGCCATCTTGCATTCATGTTATTCTAAAGCGCTACCTATCTACTTTCCCTAATACAATCTATGTTAATACTTCGCCCGGGGAATCCCCGTTCTATGTATACGTGTGCTAAGCGGTGATGTTACGATAGTTGTTAGTGAAATAAAGAGTTTATTTTTCTAATAGCGATGAAGTGCTTTAAACAACACTCTACATAACACCACCACACGTTTTTGTGGGTAGGAAGAATTGGATATTCCTATCAATACCAAATGTGAAAAAAGGCACATCACGCGACATTCTGAAAGTGGCATTTTTATTTTCTTTCTTGCTATCAAAAACACTGTCGGTGAGCATAGACTGCCGACAATCGTTGCAAGTGGTGTGACAGGTAGGGCATTTTTTATCAGCGTCAACTACCCAAGATAGTTTGAGGTGATAGGTTGACAATACTTCATTTTACACCAGCGGATGGACTAATATTTGCAGTACTTCATTGATAATGACTCTCGGGTCATATCTTGATATTCTGTTTGAAGAAAATAATCTATATATTTTTCTCATAAAAGTTAAGAAAACTATATAAAAAAGAAAGGTCAAAGGTTGCTGGTCTTTATTATTGAGCGTGAGCGTCAATAACTAAATGTAATTTGTCATATTATTATTATCATCATTCTAGCTTTAGATAACCAAGTTTAATTAGTCTTTTATTTCACATTATCACCGTAGTTTTAAAACATAGCATTTCTTTTTCATAAATTTTCATACTTCATCAAAATTGTATTAGTTATTTTCTATAACAATTTAGCACTTGATAGCACAATGCAACTTATTTGCCAAAATTTCATTTTAACTATTCTCACATATATCTCTGGAATATGGTTTATGACAGAATAAGTGCTTGCAATATCTGAAAGAAAGTCTTAAAGCATATTCGATGGAATAAAGTTTGCAAATATTTAAATTTCTTAATCAAGCGATAGCTTCCTATATTGGGATAATAGAAGGGAACAATGGTGTATAAAAATATATATATGGTTTTTTACGTGGAAAAAGGAGTAGATTTGAGTTACTTAATGATAAAAGAACACCAGAAAAGAATTTCAACCATCACTAAATCCTCTTCCTAAGAAACAAACATTGGGATTGGTGCAATAATCAACTAAAGTCAATGAAAAGTATTATAACATAAGTCAAACTGATATATCAGAAGTTAGTTTGGTTTTATATAGACTACCTTAATTTTATACACATTGCTAATACAGTAATGACCGCTTGTAGCGATCAATCGGTTGTGCTGAGCAAAATAATGAACAACAGGTCTCGTATCTACATACTGTAGAGAAATTCAGCTGGATTTAGCAATTAACAATTCTTTTGTAGTAATCAATATCGGTCTCCAAGCAGTTCGGCATGAAGGTTTTATCAAGAGGGTTGCCCTGATTTATTAAAATGCCGCTAGATCTCCTCGAAGAAGATTATGAGATCTGTTTCAATGTTGGCTTAAATTGGGAGACAGCTCAAATTTAATTTAGTTTAGTTTAGTTATATTAGCGTCCCGTTTGAAGCAACACTAGGGCTATTTTGGGACGGACCTCGTCATTTTGAACCGCGGTCAGATGACGAGGACGACACCTGAGCTGGCACCCCCCTCTCCACACCACACCACACCAGCGGGAGGACGTTTGGTCAGGACGGATTTAACGTGCAACAGACCCCCTTACACGACGGTTCTTCGGTGGAATCGGGTCTCGAACCTGAAACCCTCCGGTTCCGAAGCCGAGACCTTACCACCAAGTCACCGCGGCCCGGGAGACAGCTCAAAGAGACACAGAAAGAAAAAAACAAATTGTCTCGCTTTTATTAATTGAAGAAATGGTGGCAAACATCACGAAGGCATTGACGAATAACAGAAGCCAGAGGAATAACCACCATCTACCTACGAATCTCTACAAACTTTTACCCTTAAAAAGATGAATACAGAACTGTGCTGAATACTTTGTTGAACTTTACCCATATGAAAGATTTGTCCAACAAATACTTGGTAATTGAATGGTCATGAAAGCCTTTTAAGATAGCATGAATGTGCGTGAATATTTTTAAATTCTGGAAATTATGTTGATTTTTTTAAATTTAAAAATAATGTGTCATCTTTTTTTCCAGTTCTTGTATGCTTGCAAAATTGTATTTTTTAAAGCATTTTGAATGCACTGTTTTTCGAATGTAGGTTCTCTGTTTTTGAAATGGGGCCAAAATAATCAACTACAGCCAGCGACACTGTATTATCATATGTCCCTCCTATTTATACATTTTTGGTAATAGGTACCTCTCACATAATAGCACAGCTTTAATATTTTTTTGTTTCATTAAATGTTTATAATCATTTGGGAATAAACTTTGTATGCTCAATTTTACGTACATTTTAAATAGATAATTTAGCAAATGGTACTATCAATTGATGAACATTTCTTTAACACCCATGTATGTCTCAACACGAAGAATCGTGTGAACTCCAGAATTAATGAAGATTGTCAAAAGTGGGAGAAACTACTGTGGTCTGTTGAAAAAAGTATTAAAATTTAAAAGATTTACAACTGGAAACTGAAAAGCATGGTCGCAATGAGAAATTGTACAAAATGGCACATGGCAAAATGACAAATCTTAGATACAGAGAGAATAGAAATATAAAAGAGGAATTAAAATAATTATAAAAGTGATAATATTACAAAATCAGAGGGCAAAAACAATAATAACAAGACAAAAAATAAAAAATGTAAACCATAATTTCAACTGTTTAACTGAACCTATCAGCGAAAGTGGTGAAATATTATTTAAAAAAAAAACATTTTAGAATATTTGCCTCAGAAATGGATGCAAACTGTGCCTGGTTTGGCTTGGTCTATTATTAACTAGCCGCCGTAGGCGACCAGCCGGTTCGCCAGTATTACAGCTCACTACAATTTTCAATTAAATATTTTAAGTAACTTATCTCTTAATAGCTACTCAAACAAATCATTTTTAATCTTCAAATTTTGATAGTCATACCAAACTTATACTGTTATTTAGATCGTTACGTTCAATTTACAATATATATTTTTCCTAATTTGTTGTCATTTCCAGTAAAACTTCAACTTTAATTTAAAGTGCAAATACTGAAATTGCAAATAATATAAAGATATTTTTTAATAAAACCAAGCGTTTTATTTTATTTATCATCTTTATTGTTAGTTATTTATTAATGTTATTATTGAATATGAGTATTGCAAACAGAATCGCTCGGTATTTAAGTCATGTGAACTACAAAATATTTTTCATAATTTATGTAATATCTCAAAGAATAATTCCACAAAAATTTCTCAGATTCTGCATAAAATTCAGTTTTTACATTTGCTTTCAAAAGGATTGAAATGAAGTCAATAATAATATTTTGTTCCGACCTACAAATATATTTAAAAAGTTATGAAGTCTAAATTTAATGCAGTAAGGTAACATATTCTGAGAAATGTTCTGGACGCACCAAATTTTAAATAAATGAATGAATGTTTCTATTTTCCACGATCAACTAAGACTGATTTATGAAACTTTGAATGTTAAAAATTTAGAAAAACTCAACATTTTCATAATCTTAGGTTAATTAATCTTGAGAAACCTGCGCGCTGATTGGCGTATTTGCTTTGAAACGATCGATGGAAAATCTAAAATTATCCTTTTTTATTGAATAGTGATATTCAAATTTTCATAAATCAGTCAGTTTAAGAGATTGATTTAGTTGATTGGAAATTAACTCTTTTTTTCCAAATATTAGTGTTTATTAGTGTTTCAAGAATATTTTGTTAATCGTGATTTCCACAGCAGAAGCTTTATGTAAAATCAAAAATTCGTTATTTATTAGAGCATTTATTGAATCAAGTTACATAAAATATAATCATTTTCCATTTAGACCATTTTATCAGGTCTGTGTCTTACTAAAGGTTTACAAATTAGCTGTGTGGCCCTGATTTGAATGGATATCCTGTTCATATTAAACAAAACCTGCTTTAAAATAAAACTGATTTATTGGATTTGTAATATAGAAAGTGTAAAAGATCATAAAATAATTTTTCTTGAATTTATTTTTTAGAAAAAATAATATTCCTTATTTGTTTTATTTCCTACAGACACGCGCCGAAAATTATATTTTTGCATATTTCATTTCCAAAAAGATTTAATTTATTTTTAATTGGAGCTTTAATCAATGTGATGGCAACACTTTGAAAAAAGTAATTTTTTTCCCATGAATGCGAAACATGCTCGTGCAGCTTAAATTTTATTTTTATTTTGTACGAAAAAAATTGTTGAAAAATATAGTTAAAATATTTATTTAAAAATTCATTAAAAATAGAAATTTAATTTCAAGGTTAAAACATTGGTATCATTTAAAAGATAAATGTTTGATCTTTAACTTCATGTAAAAATCTTTTTTGTGCGGTAATATCTTCGGAAGGTATAGCAGAAACACGCCAAAATTTCGCTTAATTTTTAAATAAATAAAATTATAATTAAAAATTCGAAAAATAACCCTCAGGTGCACATTTCCGACCTCCAAGGTATACACGTGCCAAAGTTGGTAGCTGTAGGTTGAGTGGTCTTACCTGTAGAGAGCCAACACACACACACAGACACACACACACACACAAACACACACACACACACACTGAGCTTTGTTATAAGTATAAATTATCTAATATTAGAAAGTTATCTAATATATAAATAATCGAATCCGACTTAGAAAAAGAAACAGTCCTGAGAAATGTAACTGATTTCAATAGTGGAGTGATCAGGTGGCCTTCTAAGATTCACACACAAGAAAAAAAAAATCAATTTCCTCTCTTATCCAAACAAACGTTCTCCAGCTTAAATTCCTGAAAACTAACTGCCACCCAGCATCGCTCGCCTAGAACAGCAAAGTTTCGCGATAAATATGTTTCTAATCGAACAGTTTTCTTTCCCGGTTAAAAAGCAATCCATCTAACTTATCTGAAGGCTGACGTCTGAGGGAACAATTTCCACGCGCCTTTTCCAGAAGTGAAAACATTGAAGTTGAAGCTGAGATCGATTGCGCATTCATCTGTAGAGACAACTCCGATATCTTACCACTTCGTTAATCCAGTCAAATGTCAGATTCAGATCCTGCGGAACATAAATCACGGCTTTATTTCATCTAATCACTATTAACGGATGATGAATGGCACGAAAAAGTTAATAGATTGATAAGAGGCATGTCATCTGTGAGACTCTTTAAACACTGCTGGAGCTGCTGTTATGATCACATTGATTGACTGGTTAATGGACGACGATGATGCAGTTTTAATTACATATGTATGAGCGGAGGAAATACAACAAGTTTATAGTTCAGTTGTTATTTTATGTTCTCTTTTTGCGAATGATCATTTGTCGAATGAAATGTGTTATATAGAAGAAGTATACAAAACTTGAAACTCAGTTATTTCTTAGGTCTCTTTTTATGTGGGAATGTTCGTTTTCAAGATTAAATGACTGAAAAAAATATATGATGCAGAAGAAATAAGCAAAGTCTGAGGCCTATTTATTATCTTTTAAATCTTTTATGTAAATGATAGTTTGCTGAATTAAATGCTTGAAAAAACAGCACCATGTAGAGGAAATACATGAAGTGTTAAGGTCTGTTCTTTTACGTTTTAAATAGATTCCAGTAGGAAGACTGTCTATTGCAAATGGTTCTCATGTCAAGACTTCAGGAAAATTTCCGCTGTTCTTTACCTATCATGGTTCCTACAATCTAAAACACCTTCGTTCAAAAGTTTTGCGTGTGTGCGCGCGTGTGTGCGTGTATGTGTGCGTGAGCGTGTGTGCGCGTGTGTGTATGTGTGTGCGTGTGCGCAAGGCAGCGTGCGCGCATGTGTGTAACGCTTTGAAAATGTTATCTTATGAATAAGATAACTAGAGTAATTTCTGTTTGAATTTTAACTGGCTTGGTGTATTTTGTTAAAAATCTTGGTTTACACAAATGCCCCATCTAGCTCAAAGGAGGTGGAATGGTGAGGGGAGATCCAAATTTTCTTTTCCCTATAACTTTCTTAATATTGAAGATAGAAAAATAAATCCAGTTAGCCAAATTAGCGCCTCATTAAGACGAACATTTGAGGTTTTATGATAATTGCAATATATCAGAAGTTATGGACTGAAAAAATGATTTTCAAGCCCTAATATTGACCGTTTCTAACATCAACAATTTATGGTGCCAGATTCTGAATTAGATTTTAAGGAATTTATCGTTGCCTTCAAGCTGAAGATAGGATTTTTTTTCTTTGGCAAATAATCGTTTGCTGAATTAAAATGTTGAAGCCTGTATGATTCAGAGGAAATATTCGAAGTGCTAAGGTCTATTTTCTTTTTATATCTTTCCATTGTGAATGATCGTTTGCTAAATTAAATACTTGAAAACTGTATAATGCAAAGAAAATACGAAATTTGAATCTCTGTTCTCTTTTTATGTCTATTCTTTTTTGAACGATCGTTTGCTGAATTAAATAATTGAAAAACTGTTTTATATAAAGGAAATACACGAAGTGTTAATGTCTGTTCTCTTTTCATGTCTTTCTTTTGTGTATGATCGTTTGCTGAATAAAAAAGAAAAACTGCATGATGCGGAGGAACTACACGTTATTCGAATCTCTGTTCTCTTCTTATGTCTACCCTTTGTGAATGGTCATTTGCTGAGTTAAATGGATGAAAGAAAATATAAGACAGATAAAAGATACAAAAAAGAAGCTCTGTTTTCTTTTGCAGATGATCGTTTGCTGGATTAAATAGATAAAAAAATTGCGAAATACGGAGGAAATACTATACGGTTATTATTTTTTATATCCATTTTTGCGATTGATTGCTTACTGAAATAAATTCCTTGTAGATTTTCTGTGGAAACGGAAACAACTGTGATATATCGTTGCAATGTGTATCGAATTTCATTCGCAAAAGTAAGTGCAAATGCTGACATAAATTTCTTGGATAAAAATAATTAAAATAGGCAACAAAATAATCACCAATTCCAGTCTAAAAAAAGTATACATCTCATATTTCGATCGTAACATAGCACGCCTTATCACTGTATAAATGGCATGAATCGAAGAGCTTGCTTGATTTTGCTGCTTTCAGTTAGCTCAGAAAATTTTGAAACTGAATTTGGGAACAATTGACTGCCTTTTATAATCTAATGAAATGAGGGGACGAAACTTTCACACTCTTGGTAGCAAATGTCACCTGTTTTTTCCCCAAATCTTTATTAAATTAAAAGACTCATTCTGAACAAAAGTATATGTATATTTTTAATCAGAAAGTGCTCAATAGGACATGTTATATCTGTCTGAAATGAGCTTTATAAAAATATCTTCGCATCTCCAGACTAAAACAACAACATATTTAGACTACCTGTAATTTGTAAACAAGCGTTTGGTGCCGAATTAAGTCGTCAAGTTGCCAAATATGTCACCAAATGAAACCAAATTCGACATTTTTTCATATTCACACAATACAGTGAGTGAAAACTGGGCACTGATTCACAATTTCGGTTTCATAAATCAGAAAATTAATTTCATGAATTAGTTTCTGGAGTTCTAGAGTATCGCTTTGACTAATATGCATGCCGATTGACTGTAGCACGTTGATAGATTTGATCCACAATTTGATTCAGAATTGTAGTTTAATGATGATATCATGTACTGAAATTCATCAAGTTCGTTAAGATATTGAGTTATCGAATTCAAATTCACTCAGATAGACATTTTTCATGCGAGATTTCACATAGATTTACGCTTTTGATATAAAAATATCACACCAAATTTCATTAATTTATTTCGTTCCGATTATGTTTTCTATCATGTTCACAGATTAATACATATAGCAACTGCTTTTTTGTCAAGGGTTGTAAATTGCAAAAATGAATCAAATTTTTGATAATTTACATATTTTCTGTTTGAATGTTTCTTAATCGAAACGGTAGAAATATAATACATATACGTAGATTTCATTAAAACGCTTCTTTTCTCTACAAAATAATCCAGTACGTCAATAATTATATATCCTAGCCAAAACTTAAATCAGAAATACTTATTTCAGTTTATAATTGAAAATCTAAAAGATAGTTATTTTCTTCAAAAAATAAATCAGATTAATTTTTAAAAACATAAAAATGGAATTGCAATACGATGTATGAAAAAAATTCAAGCAATCTTAAATCCTTATAAATGCTTATCTACTTTATAAAATGATGTCAATAATTTTGCACGTATATTATGCCAAAACTTATATAAGGAATCACTTAACTCAGTTTGTAATTAAAAATTTCTCATAATTAAAGTTTAAAAAATAATTAATTTCTTATAAAAAGTTTAAAAAATAAATAGCATTAATTTCTAAAAATATAAAATAGAATTGCAATTTGATATATAAAATAACTAAACAAATAATAAGCATAAAATAGTAAAAGTATATAAGAAAAAAAAGGAAATCTATAATAATATAAAGCACAAAAAATTAGACATATTAATAGCAATAATAAAAATAAATATTTATATTGAATAAAATTCAGGAAACATTTTTTTCTCATATAAACGTGATTCATGATTCTTAATTATAAAATAATGCATTTTTACATCGAAAACTATGGCATAATAATAAATAGAATTTGCTTCTTCCTACGTAAAAATGAAGCAGCAGGAAATACCAAATGATTATTTACTAGTGAAATAAAATAAATCAACGCAAAAATGAAGCACGAAAATGCCAAGCGATTATTTATCACTAAAATAAAACAAAACAATGAAGGTGAATTAAAAGCACAAAAGAAGATCTGTTAAAATCAAGAAAGAAAATACGATCTTTAAGTGCGTTGAAATACAGAAAAAATTATTCACTGATTATTTCTATTATATTAATCTTTTTCCATTATTATTATTATGCTTTGCTTTGATATAATCATTTTCACGTCGTTATTTTTCCATCGAGCATTACTTTATTATGTTTTTCTAAAATATTGTATCTTTTTCCTATTATATTTTATATTTTTGCACTCAAACGTTTCATGGTTTTATTAGCTGTTTACACCTAAGTATATTATTAGATTAGTTTTTCTTATTGATGCAAAATTAACACGCGAAACAAAAGAAAAGTAACATTTGAGATTGTTTACTTCATTTATTTATTCCTTGCCTTGCTTTAAATATATTTTCAATTTTTTTGTTTGGGATATTAATTTTAAATTCTGTGCAGTTGCTATTTTTGTCATCATAGTTCCAACTTATATTTAATTATATATTTTGTACACCAGAGAACATCTAAAATAAGGTATCATTTCTTTATATTCGATGATTTATTCATTAATAGATCATGCGTTTGTTGTCTAACTTAGAAAGATTTGCGAAAATATTTGTTGTTCGAATGGACCCTTATATAATTAACTATTGTATTTTATTATGCAATATATATATTCATTGACTTTATTACATTGTTTATCTCTTATAACACTGCTCGTTTTTCAAAAGAATAGCTGTAAGGGATTCGA
Organism: Argiope aurantia; assembly: GCA_026543865.1. Classification (NCBI taxonomy): domain Eukaryota; kingdom Metazoa; phylum Arthropoda; class Arachnida; order Araneae; family Araneidae; genus Argiope; species Argiope aurantia. Next base: position 85,513 of record JAPMOR010042625.1, read on the forward strand.
AACGCTGCATTAACTTTAGAGCTTTATTTATAAATTTTAGTAATTGTAGTTAATATGATTAATGAATCAACGAGTAATCACAGCAAATAGAAAGCATAGTCTTTCAATACTTGTAAAAATCTAGGAATATTACAAAGCATTACTCGCTTCAAAGCTAATGATTTGAATTCGATTTAGTTAACATTATTTACTTCTGTAGATCTAATTCATGATTAGCATATTAATGAATTTCATTTAATATCATTTTTTGCTAAGCAGCATCTTAAAAAATTTCTGTTCTCAACTAATAATAAAGGCGAATGTGAGTGCTGCGCTCTACAGCTCAGACTATTTGACCTAACACTAAACTTGAATTTAGCATAAGCACATAATGGAGGATAAGAATATGCATCCTGTGCCAGTGAATTTTTAAAAAATTTTACTAAAAATTGACTAAAATTTCCATGATTTTCAGTGTTAAATTTCGAAAATATTATTTCACAAAAATGATTTTTAAAAAAAGATTGTTGATCTAATAATATCGATTTAATTGTTGTATATCTCTTTTCCTGAATTCGGATATTATTTTTAAAAAAAATTGCATAATTTTTCAATTTAATTTTTATTATTACAATGAAATTCAAACAAACAACTACAAACATTTTTATCAGCCATAAAAGATATTCAAATTATTTCTATTTTTACATGTGATTTTTTCTCTAATGTTGGAAGCTAAGAAGGAACAATTTTGTTAATTATTCGGACAGTTCAAACGAGGAACAAGAAACTGAAATCACATGATTGCGAAAGAAAACGTGCAATAGAATTTTTAATGGCATTATGATATCATGGAGCCGAATTCCACTAAATGAACGCTAAGGTGCATGATAAAAAGAACAGGTGTAAGGCTAATAAAATAATATAATTTTATTGTATATTAGAATATAGTATTTACATATACTTATGTGAGACAATCATGGACAAATGCAAATAAACATAGATAATATTATCAGCCAGTTTGTAACTAAAAACTCTTAATATAATATAATCAGAAGGTGTGGTCTCTCCAAAACTTTCTCGCATAGTCTCTAATAAACTTATCATGCCAGTCGGTGTTGGAATTTAATGGCATAAAGGCCAAACATGGCCATGCTGCCCTTTGTGCCATTAAAATCCAACTTTGACTGGCATGACAAGTTTATTAGAGAGTATGCAAAAAGGTTTTGGGAAGACCAGAAAGCGGTTTCTATGGCATTGGCGTACAATGAGTACGAAACATTAATAATTGGCGAGAATTTAGTATTTTCACTGATCTATCGTATTACCTTTGACGTGTCTTTTGGCGATTAATCCTTGGCGGGAGTTAATAGTATCCAAAATTCGCAATTGTGCTTTAGACACTATTTTCTGACCAATAGAAAAAGAACGTGTACCAAATTTCAACAGGCTCAAAGCGTTGCTGAGTTATTTTTGTTACTGCCAGGCAGACAGAGACGGACATTTTCCCAAACTGTGTTTTTCGAACTTAGGGGGGGTTCAAAAACGTAGAAATTCCACAAAATCTTGAGCTTAAATTTTTTGACAATTCCTATACCTTTCTCTATACTACGTATACTAGAAGATAAAAAAGCCAATTTTTGTAAACAGTTTATTAATTTAATAATCTTTATTACCTATTAATTCATTTTTTTCTTTAGTACAGAATAAAATGCAAGGGAACTTTATAGAATATTCTTCATTGAAATTTTGCAGATTAAGTATCTATTGACTTTCTTATATTTCATTAATTTCAGATATTCTATTTAAAATAGTTTTTCAAACAAAGAACCATCGAAAATATAAATGAATCTTCAAATATAAATCAGACAATATTTGTGACACAATTTATTGGTCTAAACATTTCGCAACTGCCATTTTGTTGTTTCTTATCCACCAAGAGAATGAAACGAAAGTTACAATTCTTTTTTTTAAGCTGTTCACATGATCTTAACAGATAAGTATCTAATGATAGTAAGGGTCATGATTTAGTCGTCTACTATTCCAAATGAAAAAAGAAGAATAAGAAAAAAAGAATTCAATCTTTTGTACAAATTGGATTCTTTTCTTCACCAAGTGAGATAAAGAAACAATTTTTTGTCAAATGTAAGGCATACATTCCGCCAGAACTTTACCTTCAGTTCTGGTAAAAGGAAGAATTTTCCAGTCTGCAAAATTTTTGATATGCTCATTATTTTACCAAAGATTTGAATCTTTCAGTATGAGAATGCCATTTGTATGTAACCTAAAATTCTTTTCTAGGTTTCAGTTGATAACGAGTTTAAAAGTAACTTAATGGCTATTTTTTTGCCATAATTGTCTTTCTTCACTTCCGTTTACTGTAAGTTAAGAAAAATGTTTCCAATAAATTAAAAACACGGCAAATTTTTTTCTTTTATCTGTAATATTCTTCAAAAATGCACTTCACAAAAAACTATATTTATAGCATCCTAAAGCTCAGAAATCAATGGCCAAAAATTTTGTGAAATTTTGTCATTCATGTTAATAAATCTTTCAAAATTAATTTTATACACAGCATGCAATAATATTTTTTCATTGTTTAAGAACAGGAATATATATAAAAAATTGTTCTCAAAAAAAAGTCATCAGAATTTTCTGCAAACACTAAAAGAAAAATTTAAAAGCAGACGATTAAACAGTTAGATCGGGATCATTAATTGGGTTTCGATTTAAATTTATTTGGTTTTGATTATTAATTTGGGTTATTTATACTTTTATTTTTAATAAAAATTATCTATTTACTTAATTGATTCAAAATATTCATTAAAATCTTTCCTATATTTCAATATTTGTGATTAAAATGTGAATCATTTAAACAATGAATTCTAATAATTTATAAAAAAATGTGTTGTACGTGATTTTAAAAATCGTTTGGCCAATATAATATTTTAATTTTAATTTTATTTAAAACACTTGATAAAAGAATATTGTTTATTGTAAGATTTTGTACAAAATTAGATTTTTTCATTAAAAAATTCTTAAGCCTGAAATTATTTTAAGTCCCAGCAACATCGAGCATATTATTTAGCGTATAATTAAAAAGAAAGCGTATCTGTGTGTATACTGATTCTAGACGGAGCGCACCATTAGAATCAGGGCTACAATATTTGGTACAAATATATATTTAGTAATCTTAAATGTAAATTTTGGAGAAAAATTTCGAAATATCAATCAATTTAATAAAAAACTAAATACTGAAAAAATTTTAACTAATTTAATGAAAATTTAAACCGAATTTTGATATATTTTGGCTATAATTTTCGAAAATATTATTCCACAAATGTCATTTCTGCAGCAACTATAAATGATAGAAATTATATTTTCAATCACAT
>JAPMOR010042625.1:88890-100710 GCA_026543865.1 Argiope aurantia
CGATAATTGCTTTTTCTAATAAATAAATAATAATAATTTATTACAAAGAATCCATCTATATTAAAGGATTAATTGAATTTGCCCAAGTTGCATTCATTTTTTTAACAATAGCGAAAGTAGTATTTCTTTTATCATTTTAGATAAATATACTACGTAAATAAGATCGGAAAGCAATAAAGAGCCGTGGATGGTAAAAACAAGTTCGAGAGCACCAAGTGATGCAAAAGTAAATGTAAAAGAAGGAGAATATTCTTAGAAGGAAAGAAAAAAAAAGAACTTTGTCAATAAAAGAATGAATCTGTCGAACGGAACAAGTTTAATCAGAAATAGAAGACATATCTAGAAGAAAAATTCTGCTGGAGTATTGTGTGAAGATATAGGTTGTCTCTGTCCATTTATTGGATTCTTTTTGCTCTGGAAAACGGAGACCTATAAGTAATCAAGTGTGATTATAATATCATCAAATAAGAAATGTGGAATTATTATTTTGATGAGGAATTTATTTTTCTGTACATGGGTACGAAAGATTCGGGATCGCGTGGGACATTCTATTTTTTTTTATTAGTTGTGTTATTTTATGTTTTTAAGTGGTCGAATTGGAAATGATATTATAAGAAAGAGAAAAATCTAATTTCTGAAACAACAATACAATAAAAAGAAAATAATTGACTAGTGCAATAAAAAAGGAAATGACCCTTTTTCGATTTTCCTTATAAAAATATGCATTCCTTGACAGTAGCACGGACTAGATACATTTTTTTCGAAAACTATTTTACCCAACAATTTGTGCATTCCTTTTATTCAACAATTAGCAAATGGCGTAATATAAAAATTCCTTTTAAACTTATAAGATTATTTATAAGATCATAGGAAATTTAAGAATAGGATAAGCAGACAAAAACTTTTTCCGCAAACGGACAAGCAGTTAAGATCACATGGGAAACTATAATAGGGTGCTACTTATCAATAAATTAAGCAAAATAAAATTTATGCCTTAGATAATATGTAATACACAGATATTATTGAAAAGAAACTTATAATATTTGAGCAATTCATTTGCTTCAATAACAAACAATATTTCAATTTAAACAAAGCATAAAAGGTACGATAATGGCAAATTGGCTAAAATATTCAATACTAAACATTTGAAGAATTGAAAATAAGTGTGCCAAGGACTTGTTCTTGGAAGCGATATAGCTTCGTATTCCTTTTTGTGCTGTTGAGTTTTTATACTAATGTAAATTTGTTTCAATTAAATCTGTGTTATATACTTCATTAGATATTATCCTATTTATTTGCTTTACTTGATTTACACACAAAAGATATATACCTTGTAGTTTATTGCAATTTAGCAATGGGAAAACGAATATAGAATCACAGCAGATGAGCTTTTTTCAATTCCTACTATTAGTTCACACTCTCCCTATATATATTTATATATCTTGTTCAAATGTTAATACAGTTTTTTCAAATATTAATCCATTAATTATTAAATTTAATCAATTTTTAATACTTTAAATAGAGTTTTAGCAGTTTGTAATGAAAACTGAAATCAACAGGCAGTAGCTTAATCGGAAAAATACAAAGAGTTCAGTATTTTTCACGTGAAGATAAAGAATGCGAGTTCAATTCTTGCGAAGGTAGGAATTGACTTAATTTATATATATATATATATATATTACTTGTTTTGTAATGGACTACGACGCTTGACTGAAATTAGATGGGGAGGGGGATCTCTAGAGGAGGTCGATTCACCAAATCTGACCCTTGAGTTTATAAGAAACCTATTGCTCCCCAGGTCTTCAAATAACTCGAATGCCAAAGCTGGACAAGGATTATCTCTGAATAACCCCTCCGCAACTGCCTTAAATTTTTTATTTCATGTTCTATTATAAAATGACTTGTTTCGATTAATATATATTTTAAAATTTATCTTATGATTTAGTAGCAGTTTGTACAGGTAGTGTGTTGTTCCACAAGTCGAGATAATATTAAATGCTAAGTTACTTAATTTTATAATATTTAAATTGGATGATATACGAATTACAATTAATGTATGTGAATTCTTAATAATTTATGAAGCCACATTCATAACAAATCACCTACTGATATGGAGGATTTTCATGAACTTCTTAATGCCGATTAAAATAAATATTTTTCTTTATTATATCTTTATATCCTAAATTAGTAACGTCAAATAAATATAAATGAAACAGAAAAAAATATTATAAAACCTTTTAATTAAAATAGTTCTAATTCTAAGGAATATGTTCAATTTTTTAATCCTTTCCAAAGCCTTATTAATCACAGATAACCAGTTATTAGTGAAATTAATAAATCCTTTTAATTTCTTACCGCAAACTGGAATAAATATTTTATTCTATTATACGTTCAGAACACACATCAGATATCTCAATGGAATTAGAAAGAAAAAGGGAAAGGAATTATAAAACTAATTAGCTAAATAATAGTTTTAAATACTTTTGGAATGGGTTGGATTTTTATTTGTTACTCTTTAAGCTCCCCAAAAATATAATCTTGATTAAGAGTATGTTTTTACAAGTTTCCTCTTTCCTTTAAGTTAGTATTCTTTTATTGAATTTAAATTCATTAGGTCTCTAAAGTACGTAATCTGCAGTTATAAACTGTTAATGAAGCGTGTAAAAGCAATTGGGAAATAAAAGAAGCATATTGCTATGATTATTGTTATCATTGGCATCCTTTTCTAAATAATAGCAGATCTTTGAAGAATATTCTATCCTGTGTGGATTTGCAAATTTAATCTTTTAATTCTCGAAACTAAAAAAAAAAAATAGAGCAAATTCGAATCAATAATTTTAAACATCGTGATAAGTTTCTGCTGAAACTTAATTCGTCTGTCTTTTTAAATTATTTTTTAAAACAAAAAATCATCGTTGCTTACATCAAAACTTATAATAACAATTATATTTTTTTAAAATGAAAAAAAAAATTAAAATCATGCTTTAAACAAAAGCCTACTCATTATTAATAAATAAAACGAATCCTCATGCTTAGCTTTTAATGGAAATGGGGGAAAAAAGGACATAGGATGAATTAAGTGTTACATATACCTATATGATCTTTATTTCATTAATATAAGGAAAAGTATTGTTATATTAATATGTTATGTATTATATGATTTTTTAATATATCGTTTGGTATTTTTAAAACCAAATATCTACAACTTTTACATTTTTTATGCGGTTTTATCATTGATTCTATTAGGTTTGTGAAGTTTTAACGATTTTAGGGTTCCGATTTCACGAATTCTTAATTCATAGTAAATTTTTAATGTTTTTATATTAATTACATAGACATATGAAATATCTAATATATTTATTAACATTCTTTTTATTCATGATTTATAATTTTTCTATGCGTTTATTTTTTATATAATCTTTAAGACGCTCAGCAATTGGATGTTTCTTTTTTTTATATTATCCATTTCCTTTCAATAAATAAATAAAAATGCGTAAAAATGTAATGAAAACAATAAACAGACACTATTAAAACAAATAATAACAAGTATTTACAACTATTAATAAATTTTTTAATACTATTTTATAGTATCAAACGATAATTTATAAAGGTAATGCATAGTTTCTGTAACACTTATTAATACTTATTTTTGTGATAATATTCTAATTGGTGCTCGAATTTACGATGGGTTTACACTTTGCTTTCATTAAAAAAAAGAAATATTCCTTGATTTTAATCATTAAAGATACATATATTTTATTGACGAATAGAAAAGAAAATTTTAAGAACAAATCTAACCCGAATAAAAAGAAGACTTTCCTTAAAAATATTCCAGCAAAATGGTTTATAAAAACTATGATAATTTTGATATTATTAATACAATTATTCTAGCTATTTAATAGTGAAATAAAAATTGAAAAAATATACATTTTATTGCGTAGGAAAGTAAGATGAGTTCCAAACGATTTTATCCGAATGGAAAAACATTCCAGTGCATAGGCTTATAAAAACTATCTATCAAAGTTTTGATATTAGTAATACAATTATACTTGCTATCTATCAGGGAAATAAAGAAAAGAAAGAAAGGAAATTAAGGAAATACTAAGCATTTTATTTCCTAGGAATGTAAGACTAATCCCAAACGATTTTATTCGTACGGAGATTTCGTTTTAAATAATATACGAGATAGCCAGAACAGAACTCCGGAACAAATTGGGCTTGTGTAGATTCTGTACATGCTATTAACTCCATGCATAATATAGATTTAGTGGATCGAATTTTTTTGGGACTTGATCAGACTAGTTAATCTATGATATTTATTCCTGCAACAGACATTCCAAACGAAAACATTATATATTTCTTTTGCTTAACAGATCTAACAAAGATCCTATTCGGTATGTATGTCATAGTTTTGGAATTTAAGCAGATGTTCTGTTTGAGAATGATTTTTTAAAAATAGAATTCCAAATAAATTGATCTCATGATATATTGCTAGAGTAAAGCCAGTTATTTGATTAAAAAGTATTTTCAGATTATCTTTTAATATATAATTAATTGGCTATTGATTGTTAGTAATTAATTGTTTTGATCTAGTTAGGTAATTATATAGATAAAACGATTTTTGGTGTAAATTTCGAAAACTTTTTTAATTGAATTTTTGAATAGCCTTCTATATAAAATTGTTTAAAGTTTGTTTCTATTCTCATTTTTTAGGTAGTTACACTAATTTTCATACTTTAATAATTTACATCTTAACACTATTTGCGTCTATAGGTAATATTTTTTCAAATTCTAAATTTTGGGAAAATTTGACTTACTAAAAGATATCTATAAATTCACATAAGATGTATAATATTTTGTTCAAATTCATTAAGATAATTCCAAAATTTGGTTTGTAGTTGATGAACAATATAATAAAAAAAATTTATTTTACAATATTTTAAAATTGTTTGAATGCTTCAAAATGGGAAAAAATTAAAATTTTCAGCAATTTAGTAATACAATTCTTAAATTAATGTTTTGAAATAAACTAGAATTTTGAATCAAAGGTTTGTTTTATACCTTATTTTAACTTGGAAAAAATATATTTCTTATGACCTTAAAAAAAATTGAGCTTGCAATATATATTTCTGCTACATGAAAATTTCTTCAATTTAATTTTTACAAAAATTCAAAAATTTGGATAGTTTACGAATATTTTTCAATTATATATATATATATATATATATATATCGAGAGTATTTATTCTGTATGAAAGTATTGAACTATTTCAAAACTGCTTATTATTTATACAACTAATTTAAAAAAAGTTCCAGAATTTTAAAAATGTTTTAAGTGGAATAATGGAATTCCACATAGAACAACAGGTTTCATTTAGTTTAAATGTGTACAAGATATAAGCGTAAATCATGATTGTAAGCGCTCAAAATTTCATGTCGAAGGGAAAGTTAAATGGTAGGGTCTACATAATAAAGCCCCCCCCCCCGTACGCTCCTCCTAATGCAAAATTATTTCTCGAAACATTACATTTCGGACTTAGACAATCAGGTTATTCTTTCAGATATCGACCCATGTGAATTTATTTCTCAGATGAAAAATTGCTCAGTAGTTATAATTTTGAAGTATCGGAAAAGAATATAGACGAAGATACTGACTGTGGATACAAAAGGAGACAACTGTTGGTCCTTTAGATCTTTGTGTAAAAGATTCAAAATTCATAGTTGAATATGGTAGATATTTCTAAGGTAACATCATATATATAAATTCCATGTGGTTGAATCTTTTCCATCTTTACTAACGTATGTGTGTGTGTTGGTGCCTCTACAGAGTGGACTGTCAGAATTATAGAAACCGAAATCAGCACAAGTAAAATTTGGAGGGAGAGAATATGCACTTTAGAGTGATATTTTTGTCATTTTAATTATTTAAAATTACGCAATATTTTAGAATTATTATGCAATAAATCTCAGAAATATTTTGCAATAAATAGACTTTTACCGGACATAACCATTTTGAAATTTTGATTTTTCTTAGAACTATAACGATTTAATTACAATTTTCTCATAAATGTTTCCGAATTTCAAACAGTTTTCTTTGGTTCATCGATTATTTCATCATGTGATTTTCTTCGATTGGTCGAAGCTGGGGAAGAACACTCCAGCTTAGTACTTGTTCAATTTACATGAGGAATTAGAAAGCAAAATTACTTTACCGCAAAAGACAGCTCGCAATATGAAGCAGATTTTCAAGGCAGTTCAGTTTGTAACTATACTAAGATGTCATGTACTCGACTCCATTACAAAGGTTTATGTATGCAATAAATAGAACATGTGTAAGGCTATTAAAGTTCCTAATGGTACTCGACTCCATTAAGAAGGTTTATGTATGCAATAAATAGAACGTATGTAAAGCTATTTAAATTCTTAATCGTATTCCACTACATTAAAAAAGTTTATGTATACAATAAAAAAATATGTGTAAGTCTATTAAAATAACACGGCTTTAATGTCTGCAGTTGCGATTCTTAAGACCATGAACACCAAGTTACGAACAAGGGATTTAATAGAAATTAAACAAAATTAAAATTCATGATAATACAGTCGGTCACCAATGACGGTAAATCCAAAACGAAATGTTACTGATTTTTATTTTTTTAGTTGAATAATTAAAATTCGTTAGAGGAAGTGGTTTTTGAAGCCAAAAAGAAATCCCAAAAATTGCTATAAATATTCTAATTAAATATTCCAATTCTAAATAGTCTCCGGTTTAATATGTCGTGCTGCATGCTGTTTCATTTGATTATTGTTTCAATAAAAAGAGCAAAGCGCTGTTCTTTCACTCATTAAATTTTAATGCAGCATGATGTTGGCAAAAATTCAAGTTTTAAATTTTCATGTCGCCCATTTACATTGAATTATGCATTAATGTAATAGGCAGTAAAGAAACTATTCATTTTGCTTGTTAAAAATAATAAACAAAGTGTTTTGAATAATTAAACATTATTACTATTCTAAATAAGATGACGGATAATCTCTCTCTTGACTAATAAATGCGGTCAATGTGTGTGTATTTATTTATGCATGAGTTAGCGCAACAGATCTTACCAACACACAAAATTACAAAACACACACAAATAAAGCATTAACCTCTTCGTCGTCCTTAACGCGTCTAGCGCGTTCAAGTGAAACTTCTGCAAGGCGGTCGTAACGCGCTTCAAGCCTTCTTTTACATTTTAAAACTATAAAAAGGCTTTTTAAATGTTTACTTGTTTGATTTTCTATTTTTACTTGTTCTAAAGCTGCGAAAAACAGAGAAAAAATAGAAAATTTCATGAACAGAAGAGGACGGCGAAAGGATTCAATAAGGTCTAAATTGCACAAAATGTGCAAAACCAGTAACAAAAATACAAAAAAAGGGAATAAAATTTTTAAAAAATCACATGTCTAAGAACAAGTAATAATTTCTTGTAGTTATATCAAATTAAAATGCATATACATGAAATGACAAATTTAAACTATAAATTTTAAGTATAAAATACGCTTAAAGTTGTATTACAAATCTCAAAATTGTTGGAAATACTAAAGAAGAAATACGAATTATTTAGAAAGAAATCAAACTTCAAACACTCGCTAAATGAATGGAAGTTATATTTATTTCGATAATACTTCTTTTATCAGATGGCTAGCAGTAGGCACAGCAGACAAGCCTAAAACTTTTGTTCAAAGGATCACTGGCAAAGAATATAAATTTTTGTTCAAAGAATCACTGGCAAAGCCTGTATCATTCTTATTATACCTCAAGACAATAAAGACACTCCAAATTTTTTCGGTTTACCAGGCGATATTTTATTTTAGCAAAACTTCTAAACAACACAATTTGTTTGCTTCTGTAGATTTGTCATTACAAACTAATATGCATTATTTTTCTAAGCACTATCTTCAGAGATATCATCTAAATGTTGCATCATTATTTGTTTAATTTATTTTATATCTGACCTGAAATAATAGCAATAAAAAATATTCGCTCCTTTTTTTAAATCAGTTGATATTCAGAAAGTATTTTAGAAAACATAAACATTCATTTGTTCTTTTGAAATCATACGTTTTTTTTTCATTCTTTAGAATGGAGCTATTAGACTTTTAAGGAAGTTTTCACTTTAAATTTGTTGTGAGTGAATTCTGTTGAATTTTTTTCCAATTTTATATTTAGTTAAAGGGATCAGTAAAGATGTTATTTTGAGTTTCGGTTTATAAATAATTCAAATTCTATACCTTTGGCACGTGTATTACCGTTTTCTGTTACAATTGATCCAAATTTATGTCACTTAAAATTACGATTCAAGTGAATTTATGAATCAGAAAATCATATTTATTGTTAGAAAATTTAATAAAACAGATCTTTATCAATTATTTTAGATTTAATTTTTTTTTATGTTTCAAATATTGCATCTGTGCTCTAACAGAGTTCACTCCTTTCTTGGTACTTTATTTTTATTTTATGTCTCACTAGGAGTTTTTGAAGATGGCATATTGAATTTATAAATGAAAAAAAAACAAAAAAAACGATTCCTTTTTTTAATTTAAAGGAAAACAATTTTTAAAATTGTTTTCTTTTTCGCATTTAAAGATCAATAATTTTGACAAGCGTTTTTTTAAATATATATGAAAAAGCAACAGTTTATGTTTCAAAGAACCCTTTTCGTTCAGTGAAATGTTTCGAAACAATTTTACAGTGTTGAATCTCTAATGATAACCGTCATCAAAATTAAAAGATTTCAAACTACTTGGATGTTTAGAAATTCGTCAAAAAGTACTAGATTAATTTCTGTTGTTGTTGTTTATAACGACACTTGCCATGGACAAGCTACCTGATGAAGTCAGCGATTTTAAGCCAAGGGAGCGTATATTGTTTCAGTTGCGCCAACTAAGGCCAAGAGTACGTCTTAGCTACTCACGCATCACATTCGCTTGCACAACCCCTTTTTATAGGGGGGCACATTCACATATCTCACAGATATAACAGATGAAGAACAACCATGCCCGAATCGGAATCGAACCCAGGACACCCAGATCATGAGGAAGACCCACTACCCCCCTATGCTAGGATGTCGGTAGATTAATTTTTTTTAGTGTAAGCTGAATAATTTATTTTTTGCTGCAAATAAATAAATTAGAAATATTATTCTGAAGAAATAATATCAGCTGTTATTTAAATATCAGTATTACAAACATTTTACAAATGTTAAATTTCTCATATTTTGGAAATCAAATATGATATTCTTAAGGATATTTCATAGAAAGTAAATATATTATTCTTAGCTTTATGTTTTTATATTATAAAATTCTCATTTGCCCGTTTCAAGTGGACAGCAACTATAACACAGACTTCCCGCTATTGTTGAATCTCCAAGTTTAAATATTCTGTAGCCAATGAAATGCATTGTTATAATTACGTATGTCTGTAAACATTATAACCTAAATAACAATGGAAGTGCTTTCAAACTTTCTTGCATATTCTCTAGCATACAAAATTTCATCCGTTTAGCTTACAGTGTTTTTGTTATCTTTGTCACAGACAAGTAGACAAACGGACAGACATTTTCCAAAAAGTATGTTTTTGAAATTCTGGAAGGTCTAATGTATAAAGATTCGTCAAGGTTTCGAGTTCGAATTATAGTATAAATATAAAGACTACCTTAAGAAAGTATACTAAGAATAAAGAAAGTATACTTCGTGAGCGAGAAAGAAACGAGCTAAGAACAAGCATATTCATCATACGGATTTTTCATTAAATTTATATCGAATTTAAGACCTTATTGGCCATTTGGATAAAATCCAAAATGCATACTCGATTCTCTGCACTCTACGACGAGTTTAAACCCAAAACACACCATATCATTAATACATACATGTGAATGGAGGCAGTCTCGTATGATTAGACTCATTTTAAGATTGATAAAGGTCTCTATTAATGGGTATGAAACAATAACAATTTATTATTCAGCTATAAAGCTAACTTCAAACATAGTTTAAAAATTTGAAATTAAAGAGATATTAATTGGATTTTTTTATTACTACGAAAATTTCGAAATTCCAGTAACTCAAAACTTAAAATTTTATTTTATGAACTTTTTGCAATGGGTAGACGATACAAAGTATTAAGAAAAGTTCTTCTCTAAATGACCTCATATAAAAAGCTAACCTAATGTCTTCGAATTGTCACATTTTTTCTGAAGCATAAGGGATTGACAAAAAACACTTTTATAAACACATTCCCAGAAAAATATTTTTGGAAATGTATTGCGCAATTTTTTTTCCTCGGTGACTATCATAAAATGAAAAGAATGGGAAAGAGGATGTATATTTTCAGATTTAAAAATACATCATAGTAATTGTGAGATCAAATGAATTTGTTGCGGTAGAAGAAATTCGAGTTAAAAAATAAAGATAAAAAATCTCTTAAAACTGATAATTTATCTCAGTAATTATGTTTTTCATTTCACAGTAGATTTCTGCAAGTAAAAAATTTTATATTATACACAACAACAATTCTACGTAAACTTAAAAGAAAAAATTGCTTTTTATCCATAGAGTTATAATTAAAAAAATTCATAAGTGATTATCGAAAATTTAATACCTCTGAACTCTATTCGAAATTAATAATAAACTCAATAATTTTATTCGTTATGAATCTAAAACTTTGGTCGTAATTTTATATTTCATATTACAGCAGACTAGCTCAAAGTTCGTTTGAGTTACTGTGTTCATAGACAAATTGATATAATGCCGAAAATATATACGTTTCAGACTCAGAGACGTTTGAAACGTGGAAACTCATGAAAATTCCGATTTAGAACTCGAATACTTCTTCTATATTTTGTATATGATAAAGTAATAAATGCAAACGATTTTTTTTTACATCAAAAGTTTGTGAAATTTATAAATATTTTTTTCCTAAAAAGATATATGGTTATTGATTAATAAAATTAGAAATTAATATGAGCATTGTAAAATTTGTTCATAATATTACTGGAACATATATAACTTAAATATCATAAATTTTGCATTGAATGCATTTTCATGTGATGTTTGTTACGGTTAATATCAAATATAACAATGTTTTAAAATCATAAGACGAAAAATATTATTAACTGATGCTTGCATATATTATAATCAGTTTTTAAAATTCCCGAAAAGTGTAATTTTTTGATTCTTTCAGAATTTATTTTCGAATAACTAAAACTTCATCACCACATAAAGTGTTTCAAATCTGTCAATTTGCTTTAAATAATTTTTTTTTAAATTTTTAAAAAACAGAATTAAGACCTCATTTATAATATGGTTTGATGGATATTATTGACAATAAAAAGTTTTATATATTCATTTATCAATATGTTAATCATTTCACAAGCAAATAGGTTCTTTTCAGCTGAAACTTGAAGATGCAGTTCTTTTTTCATGTTAACTGTAACTGAATTAAATTACGCAGTAAAGATCCTTATATCCGTGAAAGAAGTTATTGTTATTATATTATATTTAAATAGAATTTCTTTTTAAAAATAGTGTTCTAATCCTGATTTTAATAAATTGAAATTATTATTAGCTATTTCAACTATTTTAGACATATAATATACACATATTAAAAATTGTTATTTATTCATTTTTAAAATTCTACTTAGATTTTCGGGACATATTTAAAGTAAATAGGAAAGAAAAAAATCACCTGCCATTACGAAGAATATATCGGATTCATAATTAATGCAATTTGATATTTATAGAATATTTGTTTAAAACTCTGATTTTTATGTTTAACTAGTATTTG
>JAPMOR010042628.1:0-10626 GCA_026543865.1 Argiope aurantia
GAATTTCTGAATGCACGATGAGTGTAGAAATATTTATTGACTTTAGACATTACTAATGTTAACCTAATATATGAATATAATTTGAATGATCATAGAATCAAAGTAAACTATGGTCATAAAAGTGTGAATTCAGGTCATATGGTAAAATGTAATCTGATCGTCACAGCTATACTGAATAGCATTAATTCTACGTGTTGTTTCATATACAGAAATTAAAAGTTTATTATCGATTCCTAACTGCTATACTTATTGTTAACAAAAGACTTTTTAATTTGTGCCAACCAGATTAGTATAGATGGAATTTTATAACTGATTTTTTGTTGTACTAGATTTTTGAAATTTTCTGCATCTGTGTGTCGTCAATACCGATACCTTACACATTTTAAGAAAAATTTGTGAATTGGTGTGCTTGAATGGAATTTTTATTTCATACCAGTAGTGCCACTTTGTACTGAATTTCGGAAGTAAATCGATGAAAAGATTTTTTAAAAAAGTTAAAAATAATGAAAATAAAACAAAATCCTGATATTTGATCCTCTCATAGGTATCAGTATTTAGAAAAAATTAAATCAATTCATTTTCTTTTCGGTTTTCAAAAGATTGCTGTAGTTTTTTTTAATATAAAATAAATAAATATATAAATCCTTTTCATTCTGACATCAAATTACATCTGTTTTATAGTGAAGAAATCAAATCAAATGTGAAATATTCTTGGAATGAGAACTCAATGCTTCATAAAATTTCTTTGGTAAATACTGAGTTCTCATTCCATGGAAAAAGGCTTTAATAAAAGAGGCTAAGAATCGTGAAGTGACTAAATGTTTTCTAAAACCTTTATGAAAATATTCATTTAATAATTAAAGATTTAGTGGTTTATTATTATTATTATTTTCTATTCTATACTTTGGATATTCTGCATTTTATATCAATTTTTTGGCTCAAGCATATCATTAAAATTGTTTAAATATCAGCTACGAAAGACTTCATTCCTTAAAGATTGTTCTGATCACTTTGAAGTGAAATAAAGTAGCAATAATGATCTCCATAGGAAAATTGTTAGAAGTAAATTATTATCCATTACATCCTAATAGTAAAAATAACTGTGGTGATCTTGCTTTTATCAAAATGATGTCGCCGTTTAAACTGCGTGCTCGTGCCAGCGGATTAACAATCCAGCTGCTTATCTCGCGATTTACACGGGTTAGCAATCAGTCCATTTTCTATTGCATCCCGCGTTTTTCGCAGTTTACAGTGTTTGTTTTTATGATTACAAATTTTTATTATATCATATTATCGTATAACATATAGTATCAGTTAACTTTTTTTGAAAAATATTTGAACTTATTTGCAAACATCTCATCTAAACAGTGATTTTAAAAAATTACGCAGTCAGAGTTCATCATACGAGGCACTAGCCAACTGTATTTTTCTGTATTCATGATATACATATATATAATATCATTAACTAGCAAAAAGAAAAAAAAATGTTTCTTTTTCAGAATAAAGATGTTATTTTTTTACGCCGTTGAATTCAATATGTGGACCAACATCCACATTGGTGACTCCGGATCAGAAGTTGCAAGTTCAAATCGTGTCCGGATCGCCAATATGGATGCTTGACCGCATATACAATCCAACAACGGTGTGAAACGGTGTGACATCTTTATTCTGAAAAAAAAAACATTAAGTAGATGGAGTTTTTTGTTGTTGTTGTTTGCTAGTCTAGGAAATATATATATATAAACCTCGTGAATACAGATAATTACAGTTCGATCGTACATCGCATGATTAATTCCCTGGCACGATCACACAGCTTAAACTGCGACGTGATATTGATGAAATCACATAATAAATTTACTGCAAAGTCGTCGGTAATTGAAGAACTCATTAAATTAGTTAAAAATGAAACGACCGTTATATTCGTCAATAAAGAAATATTTTTTATAAATATGCAGAATTGAGTATTTTGTCTCAGTATTCAGTTAATGACGGAAAAAGACAAAAATGCATTTATTTAAATTCTTAAATAAAATGTCTAGGTTTTTTTTTTTTTTGTATGATATAAGTACCACGGGAAACAGGTGTGTAAGCCTTCACCTAAGTCAATTTTACAGAGTTGCTTTTGGCTTCGGGATAATATTCGTTGAAAGTTGGAAAAGAAGCGAATGCAGGGTGCTAAGTCCGAAACGAATAAAGACGAAACGGCAAAAAGTTGCCAACCGCGAAATCACATTTTTGCATCCAAAAAATGAATGCATTTTTGGGGTTAGGGGAACAGTTACTAAAAATCATCCTTTTCTTCCTCTTGTTTCACACAGTGGCGTCATATATTTACTATTTTTTTTATATATAAAAAGAAGGGGTAGTCATAATTTTCCGCTACGTGTTCACAACTGAGCTGGAGTGAGCAGAATTTTAAGCGCTTCAAATAAAACCGGATCGCCTTCATAAAAGCTGCGAGAGGAATTGGCTTCATTTCTGGGGACCCTTATTTTATTTATTTTTTCAACAGAATGAGGGGCCTTCTATTGGTGAAAAAAGGCTTGAATGTATTAAGTTGTACGTGAAGGGCATCGGAAAGCAGAGATTGGAATCCGAAAGAAGCTTTTACTGCTTAAAAGATTTCAGGAAGACATGAAGAGGGGGGGGGGGGAGAAGAAATGAATTGGAGGCGGACTCCACCTGAGAGTGCATCACTCATTTGGATTCTCTGTGTTACCCGAATTGGAAGAACAAATTCCACATCCTGTTCATGATTAGTTCATCAAACTTTGGAAGAAAAGACATCTCGCTGACTTTAATTTTTTCTGTCATTCTTTTTTTTTTTTTCTCTTACCTAATTCAGGCCATCATTTGTGACAAGAACCTAACGAGAGGCGTTTTGTAACATTTTTGTATAACTTTTATTTTGTAAGATGTATGATACAAGATAAATTTAATTAAATATTTTGTTATTATATATTATTAAATTATATTATTATAATAATATTTTATTGTTATAAATTTATAGTAATTTAATATATATAGTAGTGTACATACATACATAATAGTGTATGTATGTAGTAGTATATATAGTAGAGGTATGTATACAGTAAATATTTTTTTTTAATTTTAAATTTTCAAAACTTTTGAGGTACTTATGCTTACCTTTTTAATGAAAAAAACAAACAAACAAGGGAAGTCAAATATTCAATTCGAAACACTTTAATATGGTAATTTAATTTGTCTATTCTTACAACATTTTTAAAAATTTGTTTTTAATATTTGCAATGTACAATATTTATTATCAGAATTAATATGCATATCAAAACAAAAACTAAAATTTTGTTGTAAAAAATCCTTAAAATGTTTTTAGTTTATTAAAATTAGAGAAAAATTTCGCAAGTATGGAATCGCTTTTGCTGATATTCTGAATTTTATTGGATTCTGGATTTTGTATGATAATATCAGTCTCAGTTATAATGGGGAAAAAAAATAGAAATTTCAAAAAAACTATCCAGGAGGAAAAAAAGACTATTAGTCAAGTATAATAGTTCCAGATTTAACAGCCTGGCTGGTCCCCTTGAATATTTTTTTTTTAAAGAAGGCAATTGATGGATAGTATGGCATTATACAAAAATTATACTAAAATGTAGAGAAATATGATTTGGATATACATTATTTTGCTTTTTAAAAAGAAAGTATTAGGTTTTTTTGTTTAATAAAACATTCAGAATCTTAAAAATTCGAAATACGAGCTATGAAATTTGGACTTTTGGTATAACGCTATATATATATAAATAGATTCCTTTTTGAATTAAAAAGTAATTGCTGAATTCTTGATGACCATATGATAATATTTGCGTGCATGAACATATGTGAAACATATGTACGAATTTCATTCGAGTCCGTCAAGGAATCGTGGAATTGCATACTATTCAAACAGTCAGTTTCATTTGCAAAAAGATTAATATTCATGTCATGCGAGTTCATATATTAGGTTTCGTGTTTTATCATTTTTTGCATTACTTGATTTCTTGATTTTTTAATGTTTTGTGTTACAACGTAATTTTTGATAACATTGTGTTCTTTCTAAAAATTTTTAATTTTAGTCTTAAGATTTTTATGTGTATGTTAATCAGATAAAATACAATCATTACGTTACAGATCTTTTATCATCGCAAAAATTCATATATAAAAGAAAGTGGAATTTTGTATTATGTTTCTACAGTGCGTTTCCATTGGTAAATCGAGCTGGAAATAGAGTTTATTCTAAGAATCCGGAGCACAAGAATGATTCAAAAGGAATCTAGCAGGAAGAGAGATAAAAGACAGCGATCAGATTATGCAAGAGAGTGCAAGTAAATGATAAAACGAATACAAACATCTCCAGAAAGAGAAACAACCGTAAAATGAGAAACGTACATTTAACTGAATGCTGATAGAAGGTTGCGAAAAAGTGAAAATAAGTTTAATTTTTCTCTTGCCTTTTTTTTTTTTTATCTTACATGGATTGTTTTTCTTCCACACATTCCTAGCCTTAATTGTCTGAGAATATTTACAAATCTACCATAATGGCCAATAAAAACGCACCACCTTAGATTTTACAATTTTATGTACAAGCTGATACTACCTGCTACCTACAAGCTTATATAACCTATACAAGCTGAAACTACCAATTTTATGTACAAGCCATACCATTGAATGAATGGCGCAATATTAAAAAGGATGCCCCTTTTTATAAAACAATTCAATTTACCTCCCTTTCGATTTCATTATTTGCCAAACTTCTTAAAGACCATATGTATGTTTAAAAAAATTGGAATTTATGCATTTTCATCGGCTACTACAATATATGCAAATTAGAATATGAAAATTTGAAGTTTTAGCCAGTACCAATTTTCAAAATCGTTTCAATGTATTTTCTAAAACCCGCCCGTTAATTCTTCCTCATAACTGAAATGGTTCTGAAATAACTCTCAAGCAAATGGAACATATTCTCCACACATCCCTGTAAAAAGTAAGAGAAGAGAAAAAAGAAAGACATGGGGAAGAATCCCTCCGACGTCGAATCCGGAATAGCAAAAGCCGACGGAGCGAGTGGTCAAGAGTTTCTTCTTTTCCTAGAGCTCATTCCCTTGATCCCAAAATGTTTGGAATTGATTGAATTTGCGGGAATCTTCGGCAGCTCAATTAAGGTTCTTTGGGGGCAGAGGGGCCTAATTCGTTTATCCATCGAAAGAGATCTCTTCAACCCAAAGGGTAGGGAGGGAGCGAATTATTTTCTGTTATCATTCGCCGCATCCATCTAAACAGCTCCTACCTGCTCCGGAGAACTTGACCTGAAAGAGAAAGGACTCTCTATTAATAAAGAGGAAGGACTCTCTATTAATACTGGATATAACATTTTCAATGAAGGCTGTCGAATTTTATTGCAGAAAGCAGAAGGAAAATATCGATTCCTATTTATTACTCGCGTGAAAACGCCGGTTGGCACTAAGTAGGGTGAATCCCATGCCGAAATCAAATTATTTGTTTTAAAAAAAACTTCAGAGTTTTTTTTTTTTAATTTATCTTCTTAAAACTCTGAAATAGTGAATTACAACATTTCATTTTAAATTTATAATTATCGCTTTGGGATCGTCTGCAACAAATTTCTTAATTATAGCTTGCTGGAAATCTAGCTCCCATGTGTCATTAGCTTGTGGATAGTTTTGCTATTTAATCCTCACTCCGAAATTCTGAGTTCAAAAAGTTGAATTTTTATATAAGGAACCAGTTGAACACAGAATCTTAACACGATAATTCAATGGATGCATATAAATATGATCTTTGGCAGTTAAATTTTGCAATTTTTTGCTCAACTTTATGTGTCCAATGTTCTGCAAAAATGCACACGACTTTCTGTGTATTTGATAAAAATATTCATATCGCTCATTTGCCTATTAGTCGGAATGCAATGACGTTTAACTTGACTGCTACGGCAAGCCAATTTATTCCATTTCTAAAAATGGTGCGATTTTAGTTGTAAAATTCTTCCGTTTCATTATTACTAATTGAGAAATAGTTCTTAAGAAATTCTATAAACAGTCTATAATCAAATACTATATTCCTGTTTCGTATAGTCTATATTAATCAAAGATTGTAATATTTTGTCTAAAATGTTATTTTTATTGTGAACCTATTTTTATAATTCCTTATTAATAAATTAGTTCCTAATCTACAAGGGCGTAGCCTGGTGGAATGGTCTCGGCTTCGGAACTGGAGGGTATCAGGTTCGAAACCCGAATCCACCGAAGAGCCGTCGTGTAAGCGGGTCTGATGCACGCTAAATTCGTCGGGGCCCAACGTCCCCCCACTGGTGTGGTGAAGAAGTTTGGAGAAGAGGCGCCATCTCCGGTGTCGTCCTCGTCATCTGACCACGGCTGAGAATTACACCGTCCAAAATAGCGCTAGTATTGCTTTAAAAACGGACGTTAATATAACTAAACGGAAAAACTTCCTAATCTATAATAATTAGACCTGTTTTAAACTGAGCATCGCTGAAAGACGACTTTTACAACATTAAACAGTTTAATAGTGAATCAGTAATGACTGATCATACTTCTGAAATTGTTTTAAGACTTTTCTTCCTCTTTCTTATGCAGCATTTATGATTTGAAATCTGAATGATCTCATTCAAATTTACTTTAAATCATTTGGATGCCACATTAAAATATGCATGAAAATTGTGATTATTTCCCCTAAAAAGAAACAAAAGTACGTTCAAGTTGAAAAATTATCAGTTTTAGATTGTCAGAGCATTAAAATGATTGACTGCATAGCAAAAAATGAGAAGTAAAGTTTCCGCAAGACTACAAAATCTATTTTTTACCAAATAAACTACGCTTGAAAGAGTTAGGGAGCACATATGTTATTCATTATTAGTGATCATAATATTGCACCTAAGAAAGTTTTTGTCAAAAATTTTATCTATCCATAAAATATAAGAAAGAAAGAAAACATTTATTCCAATTCTATGAGTTTTGGGTCTTATTTTCGTATGACCAATGTTATTCAAGATCAAAATAGTAAATGACTTTTAAGAGCTTTTTATCAGAATAGAATCTTGGGCCGTGGTGGCCAGGTCTCAACTTCGGAACCCGATTTCTCCGAAGAACCGTCGTGTAAGCGGGTCTGGTGCTGTTTAAATCCGCCTGGGTCAAACTTCTCAGGCTGGTGTGGTGCGGAAGTTTGAAGAGGCGGGCCCGCACAGGTGTCGTTATCGTCATCTGACCGTGGTTTAAAATTACAAAGCCCGTCCCAAAATAGCCTTAGTGTTGCTTTAAAACGGGACATTAATATAACTTCTAATAATAATAAATAAACCTCCTTCCATGGCGTCAGCACAAATGAAAGATAAGAAAATGAAACTGTCTCTGTGAATTTATTGTGTAAGGAATCGGTTCATTTATATAAAGAATTTGATTCTGAACTCAAAGCAGATTAAAATTTCCGTCTGCAACTGTACCAAAATTCTTCAGTGTAAAGTAAAACTGTAGAATGGAAGATTAAGAAAAATGATTTAAAAAAATATTTTTAGTTAAAAAAACGAAAATTAAGTTAGCCTTCCAGCTATGCAAGGGCCACGGTGGCCTGGTGTTGCTTTAAACGGGACGTTAATATAACTAAACCAAACCAATACAGCTATTCAAGGGAAACCGGAAATCAGAGAATGCGATTTCCGTTTATAAATCCACATATAATCGGAAAATCATGTGCTGAAACAAAAGAATTTTTCATTCGAAAAAAGAGGAAAAGCGAAAAATGACTTTCATTTATTTATGAATCCCTATTTAGCACAACAAAAGAATTATTTTTATTTTCGCATTTCGTTTTTCCGTTTGAAATATTTCAAACCGTTTGTAAGTCAGAGTAACCATTTCAGAGAATACTTTTGCTCATTATCTCAAATACCAAGACTTAAGTTTTCTGCAATCAAAAGAATTTATGAGCTTTCACATCCAATTTCAAAAGTCTGAACTTTTCTTAATTTGATTCAGTTCGGGCTTTTAAAAAACTTACTTTCCGAAAATGTTTAATACATTTTTGAAGTCGTCCTTTTTTCATTTGATGAATGTAACAACTACTCGATAATAAGGTTCGTTTTGCCAAAACAATGCTGGAAATTAAAATAATTGTTCTAAAACTTTCTATTTGTAAGCAAGTTTCGAAAATTAACAAACTATTAATTCCCAACTGTTATTTAAAATACAGGAGAATTTGTAAAATATTTTTAAGACTCGTCAGGAATCAATGAAATTTCCATTGGTACAATTAAAATGACCCCATTCAGACCTCTTCTAAAATCCGTTCTGCCTTTCGGATTTTGATGAAACATGGATCGAAATTTATTTTAGGTTAATCATTTTAAATTTATCAAAACTCTGCACAAATGCTCTAGTTTTTATTTTTCACTCCAAACTATCCTGCATTCATCTACCCGGCATTGCTGAAGCAGAGGCTTATTGCTTGTTAATATTCTAATTGAGAGAACATAATAGTACAAATACGGACTTAACTAATTATACTTGATAATATTATTCTGATATATTATAATTTATAGAATTTGTATTTTTTTTATAAATATATTTATTTTGCAAATAAGAAAATAAAATCTTTTAATCGATTTGCTTGTGGTCTCCTTTCAGTTGGAGGCCTAATTTGCCTACTTGGAAATCCACCACTTCCTTCATCTAGCAATTCTTAAAAAACTTTAAACACATGTTTCTACGTTTTACGAATCTCATTGATGTATTAAATTATATTGCCAATTTTACGTTAAAAAATACGCATGTTTTGTTTCACACATATTTATATTTTGGAGAAATTCTTTTCCTTCTATTAATGACGAATAAATTAGTGTATAAATTAAATTAATACAATAATACAGATATCTCTTGCAACTTTGTCATTTCATGCTTCCCATTTCTTTAAAGAATGCCTCCTGAGTGAAAACTCCAGATTTTTAACGAATGTGCAACATTTAAAAATTTATATTCTAAATCATTTCAAACCAATTAAATTTAAACTGAAAATAGAATATGTTCTATTGTTGGCACCTATTTTCTCGTTGAAATTATTTTTAACAGAATGCGTTTGTTAGAAAATGGCTAATTGGAAAAAAATAATAATAAAGCTTGAAAAATGTAATAGCAAATTTTTTAAACTAAGATTTTTAAATAAATCCAACTAGTTTTGTGGAATTATTTTTTCCCCTTTCATATACTTATGGCGTGATGCACGATTCATTATTTTTTTTCAATAATTCAAAAATTCACTTGCAACTAAAAAAAAACCCTTCCAGGAACATAAATGTTGCACATTACTGATTACAAATTAATTTTATATTACTTTATGTGATGTTCATAAAATCTCATTGTTTTATATTTTTGTAAAATTTCCTGAACTAATCAGATTACATAAAGTAGCGTTATCTTTAAACACAACTTAAGTGTAAAATGTGTTCATGCTCCTTATATAAACCAGAGCTTATGCCCAATTTTACGGAAATTTCAAACTTTTGCTTCATATTTTAATACTTTTAATAGATTAAATTGATATATCTGTAGCTCGATATATATTCTATATTTTTTTCAATTGACATTTTTGTTTTAAAATTTTATTTCTTTGTTCTGGAATTTTCCGAAGTAATACTATTTGAAACGGATATTTGTCTTCACTTTTGCATTCCAACTACAAATTTTGTCTCGTTTTTATTGATATCTCGTAGCTTAAAATTTTCCCCTATCAGCATTTGCATCTAGATAATGCGATGTTACTTTTATTCTTTCGTGAAAGGTTGAATGTCGTGTTTTTCTATTGTTTTCAAAAGTTTGGGGGTTAAAATTTTGCATATTTCTTTTATTTTGATGTAATCATTATAATGATTTGAGATGTGATAGGATTTAAGATCAAGTAAAAGATTATGAAATGTGCAGACTTTATAGTTTATTCACCCACATTTAAATGTCGGTATTCTTTTCCGTCATCTGATTCGACGTTTGTCAATTTTTCATAACTCAGTCAGCGTCGCGTCTTGTCTTCAGAATGAGGATCATTGAATCTTATTGCATCTATAAATAAGACTTTTCATAACTAAGATATGAAACACTCTTCAGTTCTATGGTGAGGCTTTTTCAGTTCAGCGTGAACACAAATGAATTTTATTTCATTTTTTGTTTCTGCATTAAATTTTCTTTTTTAGGAGAAATGAATGTATTTTCAATGGATAAACTGAATGAACACAAATGGAATAGGCTCTTAAAATAATACTGATTTTTTAATGCATTACTAAATCTGTTGCCAAAATTTGTTACCAGCTCCTCTCGGAAGGATGGTATGTCGATTTTGATGTTTGCTGACGGTATTTTGGCTATTGATACTCCAAGAAGGGTTTATTTCTTTATTTTTATTTTCTTTTTGAAACTGTAGCTCCGTGTCTTATTTCACGCGGATTTCTATTTCGACGGTCAGTCATCTTCCCTCCGAATCGCTCTGACTAGATCGAAAAAACCAGTGTATTTTGTCCACTAAAGACAACTAGTATATTTTAAAGTACCATATAGGTATTCAAAATTTACAGTTACGGACTTTTTTTTTTTTTTT
>JAPMOR010042639.1:7534-29548 GCA_026543865.1 Argiope aurantia
CACAAAAATAATATCAAAACATTAAACATTTTGAAACTCTCAATTATAAGCTAGTTTTACAAATCAAGAAAATATCTCTGTGAAAAATATTGCCAACATTTATTTATAAAAGAAGCAATTAGTCTTTTTAAAATCTTGGCTTGCACCATTGTAGTCCTAATTACTTCAAGAATGCACAAGGCTGGCAAAAATGAATTACTTTTCATCGTTCTAGGTTATTTTATTACTATTTTCCTGTTTGACAAAGATTAATGGATTTAACTTTCAAAAGTTAAGCTCTGATGAACAAAAACGCAGTTACTGCGTTCCTTGATATTTTTCCTATATTGTTATAGACAAAAGAGTTTGAATATTTTAAGACGAATTGTCAGATAATGTCTCGCTAATGTTCATCGGTTGAAATTTCAGGGATTTGATCCAGAGAAGAAAAAGAAATTAACAAATTTCGTGTTACCTGGCCTTTAGAATTTGAAAAGAAATTTGACTTATTTCCAAGGGAAAACATCCGAGATTTGATTCAGTTCCAAGAATGAGGAATAAATTTAAGTTGAAATATAGCAGTAACTACGCTGAAATCAAACTATTAAATTGCTTTGAAATCTTCAACCTCAACAGATATATAAAAAAGAACGTTAATTTATAAAAATGACATTAAAAGACCATGTACATTGATGACCATTCTTTTTTCTCATAGTTTGGAAATGCATTAGACCTATTTTATCAGATGAAAATTATCCAATTCTTCTTCCTGTCTGTAAATTTTGTTCTTGCAAATCGTTTTATTTATTTTTAAGTAAAAATTATTATTTATTTTTAAATAAAAATTTTAAAATTTGTAATAATAAATTTTGTTTATTTTTAAATACAAATTTGATATAAGTTTTGTATTAATTTATGAATACTTAGATTGACAGTAGACTGATAAATTTTTTTTTTGAATTTTCAGTTACATAATTGCAGTAGTATTTAAAAATTGATACTAGGACAGCAAATTCTAAGTTTAATGGTCAATATATTTTTATTATTCGATAGCTTGCTCAAAACTGCTGAATCGAGCTGAATTTTTTTTTAATTTTTTCTTCCAGAAATATTTGTTAAATTGATAATATTCCTGTATATGAAGTAACTATAAAATTGGCAGAAGTAGTATTACCTTAATTATATTTTTCTGATGTCATAGTTTATTGGAATTTCTTCCTGTATCAGGTTTTTTTTCTTTGTATCTACTCTAATGGTGATCAAATACATAATTTCTAAGCAGTTAGAAATCGCCAAACAGGCCCAATTAGAAAAATACTTTTAATGAAGTATATTTTATGATGTTTGTGACAGTAAATATATTGGAAAAAAATTATACAATTTCTTATATGTATTTTTATACATTCTCCCGATTCTATTAGTCATATTTTGTAAATAACTCACAATGTCCTAACATATATAATAAGAAATATTCTATTGTTTTGTGTGTAAAATTGACCAAGTCATAGTTGTTTAAAGTAAATGGGTGTCGTATACAAGTTTATTTTTGGCTGCAATAATAAGCGTTTAAAAATGAAATATTTGTATTAAATCATAAATACCATTGCAATTTTCTTTATTCGTTTAAATTTTCAACAAAAAAGTTGACTTCCTCACAAAATCTAATACGGAATGTACAGCGATAGAGTTAAATCATTTCTTTACAAAATTAAGTATTATTTATAGTGCGATTTTAATAAACAATTTTATTAAATTAAAATAAATTTCACTTTGCCATGATATTTGCTCGCAATGATTTCCTTCGACTTAAATACAGAATCGCAAAAAAAATCGTTAAAAAAAGAAGAAAAACGATTTTCTTGAATACTATGCAGTATTGTTCGTATACCATATTTACATGCTAATTCGTGCATTTCCTTCCGTAGACTTTATTTTTTAAATAAACCTAAAGGAAAAATTCTGCTAATCTGGCGATCAAGTTGGCCACTTACCAAGGTATCCGTATCCAAAATGCATCGGCCATCAAAGTTCGTGGTCCAAAATTCTTTGAAGTAAACAGATAAAGATCCAGATAAAACAGCCGTATGTTTAACATACGTTACAACATCAGTAAGAAAGAATTAGCCAATCAAAGGGCTTTTTTTTTACATTATCGCACCAAATATTTTCTAACCAACGCTTTTGTTTCCATTTGGGCTTCTGTTTTGTTTTAAGGAAGGCTCCACAAGTCTTTGAGATATTTATGGTTTCCAAATAGCTTTTATACTGAAATATAATATTTGTAAAGAATTAATTTAAAAATGCAACAGCTTGAATCTAGAGAGATATACAGATGAATTAGTTAAGTGATTAATGATGCAAAATATGCCACATAAATTAGTTAACATAATTTAAATATAAAGTACTCTTGCATTTCCCCTTTATTATATATTTATAATAATGAATAATACGAATGACTTATCGTTTCGATCATTAATTATTAGAGTAATTATTACATTAATTTTTTTTCTTCTTTTTTTTTCTTGTAGTTTTTATAATTGAAAATGGTTTAAATCTATTTATAACTAAAGAAACACTTACTTCCGTTTTTGACTTAATTAGTTTTGACCAAATAATAAAAATTAACAGTATGGTTTCAAAAACTTTACCGAATTTATTTCCCTTTTTAAATACTTTTGATAATTTTTAAATGTATGTATTAATGAATTTCATTATATAAAATATGTGAAATGTAATTAATTTTTTTAAATTATTCGCTCATTGTTTTCGCTTAGCTATATTTCTTGTTATCCAGAGTCATATGCAATAACTAATTTATTAATGTATTCTAAGGCATTAGGAATATGAAATAAATATATTTTAAATGATATAAATATTAATAAACATAATTAAAATAATAAATATGTAGAAAATTATTTTAAGTGATAATGTAAAATAAACATACTTAAATTACAAACAATAAAATGAAATTTAAAAAAATTTCAATTTGCCAAACTTAAACAAATCTAGATTTTTTTTAAACTTTTATCTATGAAATAACTGAATAAAGAAGAAATGAAATATGCATTTCCATAAAAAAAACACCCTTTATTGAATGTGTATTTATATTTGGATCATCACCATATTCATCATTTTAATCACTTTTTCGTATAATTTAAAAACTATTAATAAAGTTATTAGTTAATTTTATTTTTACTTGGAAACGCTGTATTTTTAATATAAAATATTTCGTTGAACAATTACTGTGTGAATTCAATATATGTTAAATATCATTGTATTATTTTTCAGTCCAAAATTAAATCATTCGTTGATTTTTTTTACATTGATTTCTACACTTTCTTTTATATTAATTTTCACAACTTTCAAAAACAGAAACAAAGGAAATTGTACGGTTTGGATGACCATATTCACGAAATCGAATCATAAATATTATAAAAGAAACCTTTATTACCTAAATTATGATTACCACTTTTGTCATTCATTTGAATTTTCCCTTTGTTTTGAATGGTGTTTGAAAGAGAGTGTCCTCCATTAAAAGTCATTTAGTGTTTCGTATTTTACGAAGTAATTTCTCTAAGTGAATATGAAATCCCCTTTCTTTTATTAAAACAAGATATTACGTTCACGAAAGTCTGTTTAAACCCAAACCGAAGTTTCAATGAGTTGAGCGTATTTCACATAAGCCACAGATTAGTACTTCCCAATCTGCTTGGTTCCATTATTGTATTAGCTAAAGCAGTTAGTTTCCATGGTGCAGTATACTCGGAAGTAATTTGGAATTCACATTGAACCTTAATAATCTCATAATATTTTGAATCCACAGCTAATATAGCGTTTAGTAACTTTTATTGATTAATCATTTTTTTTCTAATCAATACATTGAATTTTCAATCGAGATTTTCCATTCTTTGCCCTTTCGTTTTCTTTTCATATCGATTAAAAAGCCTTCGAACAATTTTTTATAAAAACTTTTACATATAATTATTTTTAATGTTATAACATTTGATAGATAATTAGAACTTCTGATGATAATTAAACTTTTAAAATTCAATAAACTGTGCCTTTATATTTTACTGATATTTGATTTAAAAACTTCATTGCCATTGGGAAATATTCCGCCATTATATAAAGGCATTATAAAATAATAATATAAAGCTTCACTGTAATTAATGCTTAATATTTGATACAATCTTAATTTAGAAAGAGCGAATTCGTTTCATTTCGAAACAATATTCTAATCTCGTAGCTGTCACCAAGAAAGCCATGATGTTACGATTTTGTAATATCGATTCACTGCGCAATAAGTTTCCTGATAGAGAAGATTGAGTAATGGCACCTAAATAAATGCCGAGTCATTGAACCCCGACCTTGGCGACATCGACTACAAAAATGAAGGATCTTGAATATTCGAGAATCATAGCGCCAGCACCGATAGGATTCTAGCATTCGATCGAATGTTTTAAAACATCGAATTATCTAGAACATTTTGTCTGCCTTAAGCTAAAATACCTGACAGAGTTAAGGTGCTCAATAGTATTTTAGTTGAGCCAAGTAGGTAATTGAGTGAAACCTTTCTTTGGAGTGTTGATCTCCTGCAAGTTCACTAAGCATTTCGTACTATTAAGATTGTAGAATAGCGATTATTTGTTTGTGTACTATAAGTTTCTATTCTTGAGTACACGTCGGCTGTATTTTGCTACTAAGTATTCGTGTTTACGTGTATAATAAATTGTCTTTAACCATTTCTGAGACTGTCAGATGGATTTTGGATTTTTCCTCAATACTATCAATTTTTGTACTCCTTTATATCTCCAACATTTCATTTCTATAACTCCAGTCGCATCAAACGAGTTAATTTTTTTTAATCAAGCACAAAGGCACATGATATACAGAAATTTGTTCTGATAGGAATATTTCTTTTTTTAAATATATATAATTTAAAATAGCTTCTGATATGCAAAGTGAAACGCGTATAGCATAGGTAATCATTTAATTTGTTTAAGAATATTAACGAGGTTATAAAAGCTGTGACAACAATTAGGAAAGCGAGGATGCGCTTCATAATGACAACATTTCATGTGCCGTTTGCGTTGAAATGTGAACTTTAACGATCTTGCCTCGAAAATTATTCGATATGGGGGGGGGGAATCAATATGAAAATTGCTCAAATATTTATGTTTAATAGTAAATGACACTCATTTGAATGAATAGCATCAACAAATGGTACAGACTCGTTGTACTGATTGTCGATACAGATGTTATTTTGTTCAAGGGAAGTATGCAATACTAAATCGTTCACTCCTGTCAATGCATTATAACATTTTAAAATCTATTATTTTAGCATTTATTATCTTTCATTTTTTTTGTCTCTATAATTTAAATATAAAAATTGTATTAATAACCTTATGTACGTGCATCATTAATTAATTTTTAAATTTCATATTTTCTCTTATAATCTCAATGAAACTTCTCGCCATTTCTGTTTAATTAATTTATTTATTTTAATGATTTCGATAATAAATTCTTAAATTAATTTTGCTCTTATGATAGTTTTGTTACTCCAAGCTATAATTATACACAGATACTTCTTTATATAATTAAATTTTCTGCTGCGCAATTAAATTCCCACCAATTTTTTTAATTGCCTCTTTAATTTTACATTTATAGCTGCATTAAAAAGTTACTTAAATGAATTTTATTATAGTTCAATAATATTTAGTTTAATAAATTCATGTAGCAATATTCAGACTGAAATACTAACTCGTTTAACCCTTTGCAGTCATATGTCTATTCTCAGCCACCCCAAAAAAATTTTTACATTCCAGCAATGTGCCTATTCTGAGCCATCACTGCCACAATAATGATACAACTACGCTGATTTTATATTATAAGTCGACAAGCTTCGCAGATACATAGAATTCGAAATAATATTTTCCACATTCAGTTTAGATGTAACTACGTATTTCTGCTTTTTAAAATATTTTTAATAATACTCTAAAATGGCATTGAAAGTAGCGAAGAATTTGATTTTGACACGTTGAGCACTGACTTTGATGTAGAAAGTGATAACGATTGTTTTGAAAATATTTATACTTGTGATTCTTGTAGTAGCGTATTTCAAGTACAGAGACGAGTAACGCAGTAAGACATTTTTAGCGATAGTGAAATAGATGAAATTGAGAATAGTGGAAATCTATAAATTCTAACCAGCATGAACTTATGTTTTAAATTAATATAACCACAATTAGTTAACCGCTAAGGCAATTCCTAAATGCTTAACTATTTATTTTATATTCAAAGTAAAGATAAAAATTACAAAAATGAACTCTTTATATTCCTATTAATAATCAGTTCTTAAATTCCAGATAAGAATAAAAATTTTAAAACTATATCTTTTGTACGGAATTAAATACCTCTCACTTTCTAAAATTCGCGTTTGTAATTATTTTAATGGCTTCAATAAGGAATTATCGGAGTGGGTTTCATGTATGTTCTTATTAATAAGTTCTCAAATTCCATGGCATAGTAGTGGTAATAAACACTTTCTCATTAATACGCAATTAATGCCTCTCTAACTGCGAATTCTGTTTCGAGGACGAAATTCCCATGCAGCAATGATTACTACACTCCCTTTGGCACGACTTTCGGAATATTATTAGCGGCAGATACTGAAAATGTTTTGCTGCCTCAAGAAAAAAATAGTTTGCAAGTCTTCCCTTTTCTCTACCTTACTGTCCCTGAAGGTCTGCGAACCGAACGAATTGTGTCTGTTCTCTCAGCGAAATTCCGGCATTTTTTTTATGTGCCTTAGGCTGTGAATTCCGCTACGTAAATAATAACATAATGTTTTTCCTTTTGTACCTTAGGATCAATTTTTGTCGTTCCACTCACTTTTCATTAGCATTTTAATAAATCATCCGCTTGGAATACCGAAAATTCTAGCAAAAGGAAAGAGTAATTTTGTTCTAAATGAGGGCATATATTCAGAGAGCTACATAAAACCAGGAATATTTGATAAATATTTCTTCTTTTTAATAGATGCTTACATTTCTTTCTTCCTCTACGCTTCAAGTTTCATTTAGTTATTACAAACTGTCTGCTTCAATATACGCTTTTCTTGCATTCTAGTTATCTTTTCTTAACAAACCTTACAGATGCTTTTGTAGCACTATTTTTTCTCTGCTTTCTTGGATGGTAAAGTTATTATATCACTATATGATTAAGCTTTATACTACCTGTGGAACAAAACCGCCTCTCCTTTAACCATCCGACAGATAGTCATCCTATTTGTGAGAGATAAATTTATCGCTTATGAAGGGAAACAAGAATAAAAAGCACAGAAAATGTCAAAAGGAGAACAATTCTTATCTACTAATACTTTGAAAGACGGAGAAGTAAGCTTTTCCTTCACCAAAATAGCCGCTCTATGCTGTTTCGTCTAACCCATTAGAGTTTGATAAGTGCTTTAAGTATTGATTGGACCAAATTATTTATATTATATACGCTGAGAAAAAAATGGGATCTTTCATAACTCTACCGAAATTTTGGCTACAGGTAAAGGAAATTCAAACGTCTTCCTGCTTCTGTGATTCGGAAAATATTTTCGTTATGTGGCTGGATTTCAAAATTATGCATAGAGCTCTAGTTCAACTACAAAATGAATAGTTAAATGATTGAAATATTCCTACATATTTTGAATATTGTGCTGTTTTCTGCTTCGATGCAATAGTTTGTTGGAATGTATGCAAAAACCCCGGAGAAAATGCTTTTACCTTAAAATATTGCTTATTAGAACTTAGAGAAGAATGAAGAGCCATAAAAACTATCATTTATTCAAAAATAATGGTTAAATAAAAATTAAGATAGTTCAATTAAAGTTTTAAGTTGTTAAAAAAGAATCGACAGTTTAACAAAATTAAATTATACGTTTCAAACAAAAATTGCTAATGGAAAAGAATTCATTAATAATTTTAAAAGCAAATTTGATTGAAAATAATTTGTAGCCTTTACACACTTCAAAACATTTTTAGAAAACCGTAATAATATTGTTAAAATCAAGTTAAAAGCAGTGGAAGGGAAAGAAAATTAAAGTTGGAAAGAAAAAAACCCACTCATTTCTCAAAATTTCTTTATGAAAAATAACCACCATCAAGTCAAAAAATTCAATTACAATTTCAAATTCAATAAATTCCATTTAAAATTCAATATCTAACTGTTCAAAATAAACTTAAACGACAATTTAACTTATCCCTAAATCTTCAATACACATTGTAAGATTTAAGGCTACAATGACCCTAGGGTGATTTGCCACAAGTCATCATTACATATATTGCTGCTACATCTTGATTGAATATTAACTACCGTTACTCATTTCCTTTTAGTTTTATCAAATACCAAAGTTTCTATAAATTTTATACAACTTTTTGTAAATGGTCTGATGTTGCAGTTTAGAAATTAATTGCTACATTCTGTTTAGTTTTCATTCATGTTAGTGTCAGTCTTCATTAATAAACTGGTGCTTTTATCAACACTTTTATATGAAAATTTCCATTAATGCAACTTTGATACATTATTTATCTTCAGAATCCTTTGAAACGCTCTTTGCTCCTATGCTCCTTCATTCCCTATGCTCCTTCATTCACATCTGAACCTTCACACTTAAATAGTTGTTAACTGTTTATGGTAATTTCTACCAACAATGCAGCTAACGGCTTCATTTGACAGGGGCTTAATTTATTACTCCCAAATTAATTGAATAGCCTTAATTAACATTCTGCAGTATACATCAGCACTAAATAATAATTGTAAATATTTAAAAGTGGCAACATTCATTTTGAAGCTGCATAGATTAAATATTTTTTTAAAGATTAAGGAGAGTTATGTGTGGTTTTCCTTTTTATACAAAATTACGAAATATCTTTCTGTATTTATTTTTTATATACCATATGATTTTCACGATTAATAATATAAATAGTTTCCAATATTATTTATTCCATTAAAAATCAATACAATAAGTACAACTGCATTAAAATAACAATCAAAAATTAAATCTTGTGAATGTATTCTTAATAACTACAAATTTTATATCAGAATCATTCAAGTAATATTTTTGTTTATTAAAATTCTAGAAATTATAAAACATGATTAATTCCACTGTTTAAAAAAATTCCA
Organism: Argiope aurantia; assembly: GCA_026543865.1. Taxonomy (NCBI): domain Eukaryota; kingdom Metazoa; phylum Arthropoda; class Arachnida; order Araneae; family Araneidae; genus Argiope; species Argiope aurantia. Next base: position 16,685 of record JAPMOR010042639.1, read on the forward strand.
AACAAATATGGAACTTTGTATGATTTATAAATCCATGCTTTTAATTATTTTTTTATTCTTATATTTTTTCTCCAATGCATTAATTGCATCAAAAGTTTCCATTCACATTGTTTTGAATATTACATGCGAAAGAAAAAAGAATAACGAAAAAGAATCTTTATTATATTATTAAAATAATGCTTATTAAACAAAAAATTTTGTATTGAATAATTAAGGTGTAGAAGAAATTTAACAAAACTTGTAATATTATAAAATAATCTAATTTGTTGACAATAAATACTTATTTTCTTCGCATTATGTCTATTTCTTGCTATTTTTGCGAAACGAGGTTTCTTTTTTAAATAGAAAAAATAATTAAAAGATTCGATTAAAGACCTGATTACTTATTACCTATTTTCTAGTAAGATTTTTTTCTTCATGTCATCAGAATTCAAAACTTATTTAAATAGAATTACTTGAAATTGGAAAGATGCGTATATATGAGCAAAAACTGAAAAAGCAATACAAAAATATCGAAAAAAATCAAATGCTATGCTATAAATAGAAAAAAATTAGAAATTTTGCAAAGAATATTATTGAATATTGTTTGTCAAAAGGAAAAATATACCACTGATAATTTTAAAAAACATGCTCTTCCCGCTTTAAAGACCAGCAAATTAAAGCTAAATGAAGGTCACTACACTCTCAAATTTAGAAAACCATAAACAATCCAAAATTAAAAATAACAGATTTGTACAAACATACGCACACATATATACACACACAAAGTTTGACGTACGAGAGAACAGAGAAAAGCAACTGCTTTCATGACTATTCTTTCATGGTCTGATTGAAAAAAATTATTGTGGTTCGAGCAACTAAATGATTCTCATATTTTTGCATTTATTTATATATCCTTACAACATTTTTTGTCTCTTCTATTTTAAGCTGAATTACTTATATTAACCGGGAATTCTATGTCAATTTCATATAATAGGATTTTTCATAAAATCTGTATGTCCGAAACATCTGAAAATTTTTAACCATTTTGAACCATCGCATTTAATTTCATCAGTAAGTTATCTCATAAAATTAATTTTTAAAATAAGGTTTCGTTTTTTTTCATTTATGTCTTTTCCGAGTATTCATTTAAAAATACTTTTTAGCATGAAATGAAATTATATTTCATTTGCTGTTATATATTATTTTTAATTTACACTTATACTTGTACACACTAAATTTGATTATTCTAAAAATTCCTTAATTGTATAAGTTTAATGTAATATGATAACAATTGTATCGATTTTTTTAACCTTAAAATTGATTAGAAAGCATTTTTCCTGTTTGATTCAAATTTGAAAATTTATAATTACTTCGAATTTGTTCAGCTCAGTATAGTAACTATGTTATACTTGACTTTTAGCTGCAATGACATTCATGGATAAATTTCGATTCTTTTCGTTTTTTAGGTTCCTCTTAAATTTCAAAAACTTAAAATAAATTTTATTTGTAATTCAAATATTTTTATCTTTATCATTCAAAAGCTGCTTTTAAACATATATATGGTTCATTCTTTTATACCTAGCAAAATTTCTTTTTGCATGTCTCCATCACGCGTAAGTGTCATTCTTATACTCTGCTATACGGATTATATATTGGATTTTTTATTGATATCATCACGTTTCTTTTTAATATTCGAGAAACTTGTTTCCACCAGTCACTTTTTGAATAACGTGGAAGTCGAAAACCAGTTTTATCAAGGGTACAGTTTTTTTTTTTTCTCCAAAAATTCAATTTTTACAATTCCTGCGAAAGCGTGCAAGGAGACAATCTCTTTGATCGTTACCATATTTCATTTTACAGACTTCGCTAACAATGCATCACGTTTAAGGAAAAATGTCCTTGTAAAATCATCCAATTTGAACTTTTCAATAACTGTCAAGAAATATCGTTTTCATTTTCGTTTATTGCTGTTAGCTTTGTTATTTCTGAAGCATGGTATCTTATCTATTAATATAATTGAAGTCCATTAATATTGTTTATAAACTGTATGGGTTGCATTAAAGCTGTTTTGAATATCTTTATTACTAGCGAAATTTTTTTACTACTGAAATTATCGATGTTTTTGTCGATAAAGCGTTTCCCTTTATGAATAGTGCTTAAGATAAGATATTTAGCAAAAATAATATAAATGCAGTATGAATCGATTACAAACTACCTTTTTATCGCAATCAAATGCAACATCATTACTACTGTTTTGGATTTTATCAACTCCCTTTTTATTTTATCGGATGAATACGTTTCAAATATTTTATTTTACCTTTATTTCTTTTCTTGGTTTTTATTGGTTTATTAATAAATTAACATTCATTTATACTTTAAGCATAATTACCACTCACATTTTTACATTTCCTTCGAGGAAATATAAATTATATTCTTTTATGTAAGGATAAAATATAATTTTTTAACAGATTCTGATTTATAGGGCTACGAAAATGTGATAAATATAGATACTATGCGATCTTATTTATCTGAAACAGCCTGATATCTTAGCCAAAATCATTGTCATTTATATTAGCATTACAATGCCAGTTATATTAAATTAACTCCTCCTTATTTTAGCATTTTGAGAAAATACTGAAAATAATAAAAACAGAAGTCAAACAAAATGTGAAGATTGTGTCATCTAGAATTTATACTAATAAAAATTTAGAAAATACTATTTCTGAGACTTTCTTTGTTGTCTAAAATAATTTCAACTTTTTTTTTCTTGAAAAAAGAGAAACTTCAGTTCTTTTCGAACCGACTACACACATTGCATCTCGGGTTCGCTCCATGTCTAAGCTGTTCTATAAAACATCTTTCTCTGGTACATTTTGAGTATGTTAAATATTGTAACAGAACTAATTGAGATTGTGGTTTGAATTAAAATGTCCTGTTTAGAGCACGGTATAAAAAATCTTAGTGAAATGTATTTCAGAACATGGAAATTCAAATGGCACAGGAAAATAAAATTAAAAGTGATTAAAAGGGGAAAATGGGTAAATAGTTCATATGAATAATTCGAGCGTTATCGTGTAATGATTTAATCATAGTAAATATTTACTGTGAAGTGTATAGATCTAGAAACGCAGTAGAAACTAGTAATCATTCCAAACGCCAAATGTCAAAATAATAATTACATATATTATAAAGTAAACATCCTGAAGGCAAAAAATTGTTTGTTTTGTCAGATATTTTCTTTTTTGCGTCATCCGTTTACCCTGATTCTCGCCCCTCACTATGAAATAAATGTATTCGAAACTTGCATTTTTTTTTTTTCAATTCTGATTTCTACAGAATTCTCAATGCGAATACATAACTTTCAGAACTGTACAAAACGTGATAATAAGCCTATTTGAATTCAGGAAATGGTCACAGTAATTTATTCATAATATCGCACTAATAATTTATTTAAGAAATATGTCATTCGACATTCTCTTTCTGTATATTTTAGTAAGATAGTCTGTTTCTGAATCAATATAGTTTCTACTTAAAATTGATTCGGTTTATTTTGTATCTACACTGTATGACGGAATATAAAGGAAAGAAAAGTTCTCAACTTCGATTAAGATCAGAATAAACAAAGAAAGATAGACGCTTCCTTGAATACTCCTCTTATTCCGAATCTGTTGAGGCTAGAACATGTCACAATTGCTATCTTTTCCTCTCATTCCATGTGACATTCGGTTACCGGAGATCAAGATATATAGTAACTTTATCAGGAAGACAGCAAAACTATCTTGGAATCATCCCATTCTATGGCATGAATAAATGCTTGATTTTTCATAACAGATGTATAGGTTGTGATTTTCGCCTAAGACAATAAATTTGGCTTTCAGAGAAATGCCTGAAAATCACTGAATAAAATGCATATAAAACTATAAATGAATCAAGGAGAACTGTTATTTTTATTTAAAAATAGATTTGAGAACTGATTCGCATTTAATCCACCGACTTTGGGCAATTTTCTTGGGATATTTTTAAAATCGGTAAATATATATCCATTACTCTGAAATAATTCTAATAATTTCTTAACACATTTCATCGCTATGAATCTTCAATGTTAAAATAGCGTTGCACCATTTATTGTATAGAATTATAAATAAATAATTTTAACATCGACTGAGGCAAGACGCATAAGATAGTTTTTCCTTTGTAAATTTACTAAATATTAAAGGAAGTTTATTGAAATTTTTAGTGAAAAGTATAGTTCTATGACTCTGTTTTATGTTCACTTTTTCTTAAATTATATAGAAGTGTTATTTACATAAAGCTATAAAAATAATTATATGATTTACTTTTGTAAAAGAGCACGACTAGATTGTATTTAAAAGAAAACAAATAAGTATTAATAAATTCCATATTTCCTTAACTGATTTGTGAAAATAGAAAGTCTTGACAGTAGAATAACAATACTATTAAACCTAGCATTTTTAAGCGTAAGAGAATCACAATATGTTTTAGGGTATTTTATGTTTATTGAACACAATTCGTTAAAAATTTAAATAGCTGAAAACTAATTTTAAAAAACCATTACTTTAGCTGAAACAAAACTTTTATCTTCATTAGGTACTCATCATCATGTAAAACAATATTTTTTGGTATAATTTAAATCGTTTGAATCTTATTCCTTTTCTAAATATTTTGAAAATTTATTTCAAAAATTTCGGAGAATGCGGGAAAAACAATCAAAAAATGTTTTTCACGTATTTTATTTAATTTTATAATATCAAAATAACATTTTCCCTTTTAATTTGAAGTTCATCTGATTGTAATTAAAAATAATAAAATAGCATTGCAAAAGAACCAGTAAATAGCATTGAATATATTTTCGTTGTTTTATAAATAGTCCTTCAATTTTTGATTGATTTATCTTTTCAGCCGATAAATATAATTAAAAACCTAACTGTCCCACAATGCAATAAAAAACATTAATCATTCATTACTCTTTCTTAATACCAGACTGTTTGAAATAACTCCTTTAACGATCTTAATTATGTCTAAAATATTAAGCATTCTACATTAAATAAACACTGAATATTTTATTAAATAACTGAACGCAAAATGCTAATCAATTTCTTTACAAAATTTTCAAATTCCTAATATTTCATATCCATTTGGTTCCATCCTATTATTTTATTTATCCAGACATTGCTGAATTAGGTATCTTTGAAAATTAAATGAATGAGTTAACACGAAAGGACATAAACAATCGGAAAGAAATGCAATTAGCATCCAACGATCCACATTGCGATGCATTTAGAAAATGTATTATCTATTTTGCTTTAATGAACAAAAATTTGTATCTATCCTTATTTATAATTTGACTCATATGACTAAGGAATCTATAATGGAGTGAATGTAAATATCAGAATATAAAATGAATGAGAAACGAAATATTTTAACTCTCGTTCGCATGTACGACTGCTGCAACATTTTCTTGTATGTTTTCATTGAACGCAGATAGATAACTCAATTCAGAAGACAGGCTTCATTTGTTTGAAGGGCTTTAAACGTCAATTATTAAGGAAAATAAATGTTTCAGTACTGAAATATTTTGAAGTTATTATCATTAGCAAGAGTTATTATTATTATTAAAATTATTATTGGAAAATTATTTATTAAGTTCATCGAAAAGAATTTTTACCATTAACTTTGACTTAAATTTAGAAAAATTAAGAGAATGTCAGAGAATTATGTTAAAATATATTTCTTATATTATTATAAACCCAGTAACATACTCTCCTCTCTACGGGCGATACACACTGTACTGTAATAGAAGAACTTTTTTCTTTGCATATTAACTGTGCAGCTATAATGTGCCTTTAAATGAATAAGAATTCATTCCCTTCCTATATATAATCTGTTCCTTTTCTAATCACTCGGCAGATAGTTTTACTACTCTCCAGTCTCCACTATATATTACACTATGGGTGATGGAAAGACTAAATTAGAAAGGAAAATATGTTAAATGTCTTCTAATCTGTAGCGTGAAAATGTAGGAACCTATAATTTCGTGCAAATGTGTATTTTGACGTTTAAAATTGAACTTGATTCATTTATTTACGTTGCTCTCTTATTGCCTTAAATGAAATGAATGAAGAGATAATTAGATAAGTAAGTAGATATTCTCTTCATAACTCGTGTTTAGTATTGATTTTATTAATTTTTTTAGTAAACAAAGCTTAAAGATTCAACACTATCCTGGTGAGAAATTCACAATTTTTAATTTTGTTCAAAAACTCCTTTTATTATAATCTTATCAGTATGGTATGTGTTTGCTTTCTATAAAAGAAGTGTTTTTTTAAAGCATCATCAATTAAATCGAAAATGGAAGGCATTGATTTTCATTATAAAAATTGGCCATCAATATGGAATATTTTTCCTTATTTATTATCTATTCGTGTTTCCTATTTTTTTAACTCAACAAACTTATTACGAATATTTGCTTATTTGTATATTTCTGATCTGAATATTATAAAGCCTTTTAATAGTTATAATAGAGCATTACACCATAGAAAAAATTTAACATGTTTATAATCCTCCTTTAGAATCACATATCAAAAGAAATTAAATTAGATTAGATTTTAAAAAAACACATTTCCACTATCAAATACCTCCTTGTGCAACTACAATCTTCTCCAACTTTAAATTCAATTGATTAATTTAATTTTATCTATAAATTAGTTTTAACAATTTCAAATGTGATTGTTTTGGTGGCTAACATTTTTTAGGTTAGTAGGAAAGAACTAGAAGTGAATGAAAAGTTCAATACTCCGCTACACTACAAAGGATCCTCACAATATCCATTCATAATTCATGTAACAAAACTCCTAATCAATGACGATATTTTATAACTCGGCAATGACAGCGCGCTTTGAAAGATATCTTAGCTGTCTTCTTAGAAAATTTACGAAGTCGATTATCAAAGTTCTAGCGGCCTTAATAAGGATTTGTCATAAATAACTTTCATTCATAATTTCAAGTGAGAAAATCATCTATATTTCTTTCATGCAGGGTCAAATTTTTTTACAAATAGAGATATGATGCGTTTTGTTTTATATCGGTAGTATTTTTAAAAAAAACTGCATTGATGTGAATTTCGAAATATGGTAAATTTTTTATATAAAAAGCAAACATTTCTCACAGTGAAAATGCTACAAAAAAGGTCTTATTTTTAATTATGAGACCGCATAATGCTGTTTTCATTTATTATAAGTGGATTATCTTGCTTTCATTCTAAATAAAAAATGCATCGAAAATTTATTACATAAAGGAGAGCAATACTTGAAATGTATAAAAAATAATCCCTTAGTAAATTATGAACATCTTGAATGGATGCAAAGAATGGGGAGTTTTCAATCTCTGTCAAAAATTCGAGAATCACTTTTCAGAACAAAGCTTAAAAAAATTCTGATTATTTATTTTTATCCAAAATTGCATCATTTCTTCCAATAAATCTGTCAGTGTCCTTCTTGCTGTGTACAGCCGACCACCCCTCCACCACTGAACGACGCAGTATCGACAGAAAAAAATCTGTCAGTGTCCGTTCGGAGTTGCAAGCATCGCTGTGTAACTCATAAGCTGAAATAGAGTGGTTTGCGAAGAATTCGAAAAAAAATTATAGGGAGCAAAAGTTTCAAAAAGTTATAGAAATTTGACTATACCGATTTATCTCAAATAAATTTACAATATTTATTTCGCTATCATTGTCAACATCGTTATACTACTCGGAGCACTGATTTGCGCTTTTCATATACAGCGGCATGCATTCTTACCATTTGATAAGAATAGCGTTCTAAATTCTATTTCAGTTACGCTTTTAAAGATAGCTACGGATATTAGCATCAGTAGCAAACTTCCAACCAGACAGTTCTTTCTTTATTGTCGAGAGCAGCCAGAAACGAACTTCGAAGGTTCGCTGATTTTTATATTTATATTCATAACTCGGAAAACCTGGAGGGTAAAAATCATCACGCTTTATTTGCCAGACAGCTTAGAGATATACTAGTAAATGAACACATTTCACACTATGTTACGGTTATATTACAAAGAGTGACTTTACACGCTTATATCATCGCCGGTTCATTGATGGCGGTTTTCAGAAAGTACAAACTCTGCTGACAGTTGTTTTTCAACGGCTGTTTTCCATATATGCCTTCTGTTTTTTCCCTTTTAAATATTTTAAATTTATTAATAATTTCTTTTTTATAAATACTAACATATAAATTGCTATTATTAGAATTTTAATACTTTTTATTATAATTTTTAATTTAATTTAAAAAATTATAACTACAAAAAATGTATTAAATTTGTTATTCTAATATTATATTGAATATTAATAATTAATAAATTGATAAATGATATTCTGTTGATCAAACCTCATCTTCCTTTACGCACAACAATGCGTAGGGATTATTTAAAAAAAGCATAAAGAGTAGGAAAATTTCAATTGTGCAATCTCCTTTCATATTCCCCAGTATGTTCAAATAAAAAAATATTTTAAGTAAATTATCTTAATTTGAAATTTTACTGAAATTTATTAAAACTCCGTTTTAACTTGAATTACTATTTATTAGTCATTCATTACTATTGAATATTTCAAATAGATTTTAATTGAAAACTGTATCACGACTTTAAAGTAATCCAGAAAAGTTATATTATTCATTATTTTGATTTTACAACACAAAATCGATGTAAGTATTAAAAAAAAATATTGAAGGCAACCGAAATGACATAATAAATAGCAGGCTTAAAAATCCCATTTAAGATAAAAGATTCATTTAAATACAAATTAGTTATCATTCTTAAAATACGTGTATTCCTCAATATTTTTGACAAGATTCAAGCTCTGCAGACTTTGTATTTCAGAACTGCTTTTTTTTTCCATAAAATTTCAGTGTAATTGATCAACCAATGATAATTCTAATCATTTCGCTAGGATGTTTCATGCAACTGTTACTATATATATATATATATAATTCTATTTTTAACTTTTTAAAAAAACATCTGCTTCTTGTTGCTCTATTGCAAACTACAAAAAATAAACTGTAATAATTCCACTAACATACATATCAAAGACACAGAAAAGAGCGGAATAACCGACCAGTTTGGAGATACCTGACGATCTTTCACAGTTTTGGTTACAAAATAATAATCGAAGTGTTTCGAATAAAATCTGTATAACTGCATATGTAAAGGTTGTAAGTCGGGTAATTTGTTAATAAAATATCTAAAGGGCTTAAAATCTTGAACAGAAGGTCAAAAGGCAATAGCCAGGAAGTCCATTTGGATCTGTACAGGATCCTTGCAATCAGCAGTATTAATAATATTTTATTTTAAATACTAAATAGGGTGTTCGTGAATGCGAAACTGCAAAATAAATCATCGCATTGTCGCTTTCTCAGAAGTTAAGTAACAGTTAAGAGCCGAATTACGTCTATTCCGGTGGCAAGGTGTGCTTCCTTCTGGAAGGGTTGGGTTGTAGTCGGTGATGGTCCTGAGTACTCCCATCTTTAGTTCGCTTTTTACAATTGCAATAATCAACATTCAATTAATCCCTAGATCCCTAGGCAGGAGGGGAGTCGGAATTTGCGAGTTAATGGTTTAACATATATTAATTTTTATTATGTTCAACAATGTACTTTTTACTAAGTATTTATGAAAATTCTTTTTTTTTTCTTTCTAAATTCCTTATTTTTCGAATATATCTTTTAATTGAACCTTTTCTTGTGTAAACAGAAGAAACAAGAAGACAATATATTTTTGTGATTTTATTCTTCAATATAGTGCGTTTTTATTTGAATACTTTGGATAGGGATGTTTAATTGGAAAAAATAAGCATTTCTTTTTCAACAAGTATAAAAAATTAAGTAAAAACGTGTTATTTTCGTATGAAGAGGTCAGATAACTCTTTCCATAACTCTGCATAAACCATCCCAAAAGTCTAGATTCACTTTACACGTGAAATTCCCAAAAGTTGAAGCACATTAACTTCATCCATTCAAGCTTGCATCCCTTGGGAGCAGCTAACGGAAAGTTAATCGGCTCCTTTTAACTTCTGATTTCTCTCAAATGTTTGCCACCAAGGGAATAGCTGAAGAACAAAATATGGAGATTAACAGGTGTAATTTTTTCACCCGTTTCTGAAAATCGATTTTACCTTTTCTTTATCGATCGCTTTAACGAATTTCTCATTTCTTGCTTTAAATGCAGTTAAAATACACCTTTTTACCCTGAAAATGTTTTGATACCAAAAAGGTAAATTAATATTCTATTAGTAGTTGGAATGTTAAAGGCAATATGTTTGATTTCATTCTTTTAATTATATTTAATATTAATTGAGATGTTTGATATTTTTCGCATTTTATCTATTTTTATTTTAATATTCAAATTTACTCTAAAAATTTATATTCTAATACTCGGCACAATATGGTGTGATAATTTTATAGGAAATATTTTAGAACTAAATAAAAATTTGAAATTTATTAAAACGATATAAGAAATTAACGCTTCTATATGGAAAACTTTTCACCAAAAATTATTTTAAAAGAATGATCTGCATACGACTAATAATAATTCTATTATGGCAAAACGACTTTAATTCATTAATTCGGCTATTCGGAAATTCTTTAAATAATTGAATATTACTATTAGGTTAGTATAAAAGATAATTACATATTCCTCCTGTGAATTAATGCATTAAACTTAAAACAAGTAATGAAATTTTATCAATAACATATCTTTAATTTTGTTTAGAATTTTAATTTCGCATTTTAACGTCTTTTCTTCAGTTTCATTATGTCAGATCCTTATAAAGAAAAAATTGAACCAAATAATATATCATTGTATCATTATTATTGTGATATTTACCATTCAAAAAGATCTGTGATAATTTGATAATTTGAATGCAGGAAGTCTAGTTTCCATGTTAGATGGAACATCACGCCTCAAATGACTGCCAATAATTTATCTGAGTCACTAAAAATGTACATGATCTTCTGCTGTTATAGAGAAACAAGATTCTTAACCGATTCACTAAATCAGAACACTTACGTTTGATTAATTTATCTAATTTCACTTATTTTTAACAATATACATTGGAAGCAACTAAAAATATATAATACATTTGTAATTTCTACCAAATAATTGCATTATCTTAAATGAAAAATTTCAGCATTTGATCTCGTTGTATTGGCTTCTCGTGATTTCTCCAAGATCCTTTAAATTAATATTATGGTAAATTATATTATTATAAATGTATTATAAATATTCATTTTAAAATGAATATTTATAATACATTTGGAGTGTAAGCTACAGATCTGATTCAGGTGATGGTCTCATTCGTCCTTGGTAATTACCTAGCAGTGTATGGACAAATAGATTACTTATTTAATTACATTCTTTAATAATAAAAATTGATCAATTACCAAGGAAGTTTTAAGGGTTTTAGTGTAGCTTCAGGCTGTTAATTTAAAAACTGATGTTGCTTTTACTGAATGACTCAAATTTTTAAATGATGCATATTCTTAATAATTTAATGGTTTCTGCAGCCACCAGTATATGCTGCTGATTTTAATTTTTATATTTTTATTCTTTCGTTATTTTATATATTTAATATTGCAATAGATATTACATGAATATTTGATTTATTACCAGAATTTGACTTGTCAAAGCACGGTTCACAATTTTTAGCATCTAGATTAAAATGAAAAATGTCTCAAGCCCAATATTAAAATTCTCCTTACAAAACCAGGAAGAAGGTAATTCTTCCATATAATAGTTTAGTCAAGTTAGAGATCTTGTATATTGCAATAAAAATCCTCATCTTCTTTTTCATATAATTGGAGACTTTTAATAGAAAATTCGACCTGAAATTCGAAATACATATTATTGCACAACTGCTATCACCATCCTTCCTTAATAACTTCTCACTCTTTAAAACTTAAATATGAATATTAAAATGACCTTTTCGAAAGGAATGGCCAACAGTCATTTGATCTAAAGATAGTCAGCTTTCTACTCGGGTAGAAAGCGAATATGCTTTATCTGCTTCTGGTACACGGACTGAAACTAATAAAATGGCCTTGAAGGGGAATACTGATTGCAGATTCAGTGAAAATTATAAGAGAACTATTATTGATAGAAATATAATCATTCTTCCACCAGTTCATATAAAACTTGGTTTGATGAAACAGTTCCCTAGGGCACTCAGTAAAAATAATGACTGATTCTTATGCATTTGCGAAATGCTTCCTGTGCTGAGCAATTTAAGATGCAAATGAGAATTTTTGTTGGTCCTCAAATTCATAAACTCGTTAAATATTCAAAATTTTCAGCATCTATGACAGATTTTTGTCTTCTGCTGGGTCGTAATTTTTCTATGTTAGTAAAATTTTCTGAAGTAGTCACAAATCAAAGAACTATAACTAACTGATGCAAAATATACTTAAAAGTTTTTTTTTAACTGGCGAGAATAAAGGTGAATTTTTTAAACAGTCACTTGGTGTAATTTCCAATCAATCAGGGTAATTTTATTGAGGAATAATACAAGATTAGATCAGAATTTCATAATAATGATGTAAAGGTATCAAAGCAGGTGGAACATGCTTACAAAATCAGCTTATTGCTGAAATCTCCGCACGAAACTTCCACGGCACATAAAAAGATACAATGTAAGAAGTGGCTTTGCATGAATTAACTGAGCTAAATAATTCGGGATTCATTTTATAGAACTTATTGCAACATCATATATTTTTCAAGATACCACTTCTATTGTATCATACCATTATTATTTATCTATTTTGATTTTTTACCATTATTATTGATCTATTTTGATTTTTT
>JAPMOR010042639.1:29558-74640 GCA_026543865.1 Argiope aurantia
AAAATGCTATCAAAGTCATGATATGAAGCTACAAGAGATCTATTATAAAACAGGCATCATTAATTTGATCAAATGATGTAACCAACACCACTCTCCATACTTTAACACAACATTAACATGAGACCACTGATCCTACTTAACATGCAACAGTCAACTAATGCAGTGATTTTTTTCGTGAAATCGGATTTCGAATTTTTGGTCTTTCGACTACGAAGACGAAAATATCATTAGACATTGGATACTGAGAAAAATTTCCATATATCAAACTTAATTGTTTACATAAAATGTAATAATTTTAAGCATTTTTTTTTTGAAAAAATTCTTTTGTCAACTGTCTGTTATAATAACTTTTTTTCGTTTCAGAATGCACTTTTATGCAATCTTTGTTATTTATACACTTATTAAATTCAGATGTAGGGTAATTAATCAGTTCGCTAAGTTCTATAATGCAGCCAATTGTACTTTTAAAAAAATAAAAAAAAATCATCTACAAACAACACCCAATTACTTAGAGTTCTCTAGTTTTAAGTTATATTTTTCGTTAAAATTAGAAAAGCGCTTAAACAACAGCCAGTTATAAAGCTCTGCAAAAATTATTAGAAAAGTTCTTCAAACTTTTCTGATACTAATTTCGCTGAAAACGGTTTTGCTCACGAAGTGGTATTCTTTGAATGTCATCCAACTCCCTAGGTTTTTATTAATTTTTTTATGACAGTGGCAGCTGTGTAGTCTACTCCTTTTGTACTACGGTTCACTTAACATATTGCTTCTACTACCTCAGATTCGTTTAGATACTCTAGTTTGGGTTAACTCTTTCTCAAGTTGCAAAAAAGGGTTCTTGTTTTTTTTATTCTTTGTTTATATGATAAATATAGTGTTGTCAACACAAAATTTAGAGAATATATTTTTATCTTTTCTAAACTATCAGAGGTACGTTGAGTTATTAATTAATCACTCAAAATTAACTCTTTTATTTAAAAAAAACATTTTTTTTTGCATTGAAGATCAAATTTAATTTTTGGAGGGGGGGGGGGTTGAAAATGAGTTTTGTTTAACTATGGATAGAAATTGGTATATTGTTTGTAATTGCTTAGGTTGCTTTGGAGCCTATTTCTTCTTATTTGAAAGCTATTACTTGCTAAACAGAACAAAACATGTATTTTCTTTCCTTTTACGATATTATACACATTGTGATGAAATATAATGAGAGAAGATATTTTATTTCTTTTAAAACCAAATCAGTTGGTAACATTATTTTTGAACTCTTAGAGTTCGAGAAAATATTCTTCTGTAGAGAATATATATTTCCTTAGCTTTATTCTTTGATTAAAATTAGTTTACAAACTTGTATTTAATAGAGGTAAAATTTTACAGCACCTTAGTAACAGTGTATTGACTACAAAAGCGGAGTATATTTCACGTTCTGGCAAATTTTTGTGAGTAAGAAATTCTCAAAAGCAATTTTTTGCAGCTCTGTTCAATCCATTGTAAAATTGTCAAATTGATATCGATAATGAAAAATTGAACACGACTTTCATATCTATTCTTAGAATTCTTTTTCGTTTTTTATATGTTAAATTACAAACAGTTTGATTTTGCTGAGAAAATTTTTTTGTTTAATAACTGGTCTTAATTTTTTTATAATCATTTCTCAAAAGTTTCTAATTGTGTAACTACTGGGATTCTCTTCTAAAAGTGAGAATTTAAACAAAAATAATAACTATGTTAATTAATACACGCAAAGAACAGTATCATTTCATGATATTTTTTTATTTAAAAAAGAACTTGTATGTTTTTTATTATTAATTCAAAAAAATGAAGCATCTACTTTTAATCCAATAAATACTAAATAATTAATTCATTATTTTGGCTGAAATTGAAGAAAAAAACCATTCGCTTTCGTTTAGATTTTATCTTAAAATTTTCCTGCTAGTTTGAACCATTGCTAAATAAATAATTTTTATTCTCGTAAGAATCACTAATTTTTTAGGTTCTTCTTCCTCTTCAAAATAATTTATCACGTATTACTTTCGCATTAATTTCTTAATAAAATCAATTAATCTCATAAGTAGGTAAGCTCTAAATACCTAAAACGATTAATTTTCTTTTTTATAGAATAAAATATCTTCCCTCAAACCTCTGTTTACTGCTTCCTTCTGATCTAGAAACTTAAAACATAAAATGAAGTTTCTTTTTACGAGGTTAATAAAATATAATTGACCTACTAATAAAATGGAATTTTAAAAAAATTAACAGATTCTTCTTAAGATAATCGAACCCTAAATGTAACTTATATTTTCCAGAATATTGATGTTTGGTGAGCTGTAGGTTGTTGTTTTTTTTCCTCTAAATAGAATATAATTTCTAGATTCTAAATTTGATTTGATCTTTTTCTGCTGTTTTGTCTAACGAAAAGTGTGTGAGGTGAAATTAAAATGTTTCTTGTTGTTTCAAACTTTTAAATGAGATTTTCTAGGTTTACAGTGTTTGTACATTTTCCACTATTCTGAATATATTTAATTCCTTAACGTACACTAAGCATGCAGCTAATAACGAAAAACTTACTATTATTATAAAAATATAAGTGATTTCTAATATTAATTTACAAATATAAAATTCTGTATCAAAATCTATCTAGAAATTTTATAAATTATTTTCGAAACATTCTAAAAATTTTCCAACAGCATAGAAGCTTTAAAAATATTTTTTGTTTCATTAGGTAAAATAAGATTTTTCAAGTTAAAATTATGTTTAAAGTTTTATTATAGCTCTTTTAAAACAAAACTTTATAAGCATTTATTTTTGACAGTTTAAAATATATTTATTGCTATCTCAAATTTTAAATACTTCCATTTTGTATTCCTAAAGATTATTGCAATCTATTTGCTTAGCTTTTAAGAAATTCTAAAACAATCCTCAGCATTAAAAAGATTATTATGTCATTTTTCCCTTTAAACGAATTTATATTACTTCAAAATAGATGGTCCAATAAGCGTATTTTGCTTTTCATTTTTTTAAATGAGCATCAATTGTTTGGAAAAGGATTAATATAATGCACCAAAATAATTACTTTTATACTTAAAGCATAATTAATTATAAGGCAATATTAAATAATATGAATGCTATTCCATAATTGAGGTTTTCAAATAAAGAAAATCAATTAAAGATTATTTTATTTAAATAATACAAGTAACAAAAAGCTATTTAATTTATACAGCATTATAATATTATTTTATTCATATATTAAGCTTCATTCTATTCAGTTTTAATTAATGAATTTGTATACAATATTTGCTAAACATATTTTTCTTAAAAGCTACGAAAAAGATTTTTAAAAAAATTTTAGCTTTATTTTTAAACTTTAATAAAATTAAAACTTCAATTTTGTGCTGAATAAGCTTGCCTGCAATAATTTTACATATTTTTAATAAAGAGCCAATTTCACATATGTCTCGTCTACTGAATTTGTCTGTCAGTCGAAGTTTACCTTCGGAGCTTCCATTTTCTAACAACTAATACAGATGTTTCGTAGGACGAAGAGTCCTCTATAAAATTCTTTATTTTATTATTCCTCTATTATAATAAAAATAAAAAAAATCCATATAAAAAGTTTTTTCAGAATTTTTTTATATGATGAGAAATAATTTTGTTTAGTTTAAGCATTCATCAAAAAGAAGTTGAGTTACAATATTCTTTTACTTTTCCAATACTAACAGGGACTTAAGATGTCAAAAAGAATAATTCAAGGAATAGTAAATCACATTTTATTCCTTTTTTATTTGTATCTTATTTTCATAGTTAACATGGCTTCAAGTACAGAAACAGGTGAGTTTTCTAAATATTCCAAAGCTGGTGAACCGAAAAATAATAAATACCTGCTGTAATTCAAACACAATGATGAAATTTTTTTGAAATCTTAAAGCGTCACACTTAATAAAATGCACTTATCTTGAAGAACACCTTTCCATTTTATTCCCTCTTTGCATTGTTTTTATGAGCTTGTATCAATATTAATATTTTTATACAGAAAAATACTGTATGTTTGGATCTTTGCGTTAAATCTTATTCTGCGAGAAAAATTTGTAATCTTTGAAGTAAATTTCCTCTACCATAACTACTTGTCCTCCTTTTCTCTCCATTGCTTTGTTTCAAAAACTAGTATTTTTGGTTCAGATCTAACCAATTTAAAAATAAAATATCTCGTAGCAATTTAATATAAAAATAGCAACGAGATTTTCTTCTGAATCGAAGAAAATCTTTTCCACCTCTAAAGCATTTTCCTGTTCTAGAGAAAATTAAAGTTCTATTTAAGTTCTTTCTCACCTTTGTCTCGAGGAAGCAAAGAAAAACAATTCTTTCCCATCACTATCTTTTACGAATAATATCTACTTGAAGCTTCGTTTCTAGAATATTCGAACCTAGTGATCAAGCTTGAATAAAGGATATGGTAACCTTTGACATTTTGCAGACTAATGAAAAGCATGCCCCATTTTAATATGTTCTATTTATTTTAGCTGTAATTGATTCTTTTGTCTAAATTAAATATTTCTAATAGGCTGGCATCATAAACAGATGGAAAAAAGTTTATGAGATGCCATGACTTCTCTTAACTAAGATTTTTCTCATTAACTTCCAGAATAATAAATTTCGTATTTTAATTACGAAAACAATTTTTTTAGCGAGAAAATATTTTACGAAAAGGGGATGACATTAGTTTTGTTTGAAAGCAATCCCTTTGCTTCAAATAATTCGTAAAGCAATTATTTTTTAGTTGCAGACAATATTGTTTATTTTGAAAAAGTCGGAATATTATTTGTCTAAATAAAAGACTGAAAGAAAAAATATACTCCCAAAATAAACAACTAATAAAATAAAAAAGTACAAAATCTAAGAAATTTTGATGTAAATATTTTGTGTGTGTGTGTGAAAAGTAGAAAAAAAAAAGAATCTTTTTTAAGCAATCGATTAATGCTCTTCGCTTCACTTTTTCAAAGATGTTTTCCTTAATATCCGCAGTCACGACTCACTATCTAGTTATAAAACCCCTCCTGTAATATTTGTTAACTGAAATACAGAAGATGTCGTCTAATTAGAACGTAGATGCGAGTCACAGACGATTCATGCGGCAGCTGACATGCTAAAATTTACTGAGATGTTTCATTAATTGTCAATAAATATTTCTAATTTGTTTAAATAAAAGATTTGATACGATTTGATTTTATTTCCTGTATCTCCTTAGAAACAGACAAATGCATAATTAATTGATCTGAATTCCAGAATGAATTTTGCATTGCTTTCATTAACAACTTTAAAGTTCCTATACCAAATGAGATAATAGAGATGAATATGAATTATTATGGAATAATGAATTTCTTTCTTTGTATCTCAAAGCTGAAGAAATCTCAGTCTTTTCAAAAATTATTTGAAATGAACTGGCTCATTCTTCAAATAATGTAATTTTTAATATAAAATATAGTTGTCATAAAAAAGTTTTCATTGCCACGTAAACTTTTGAAAATGCACTATCTCTATATTAAAGTGCATTTTCTTTCTTCCAAGCTCTTTTAAAATACATTGATGTAGTAGTAAAATATAACTCATCGCTATCGTATAGAATTGGTGAAGCACTCTTTCTACAGACCCCGAAGCAGAATGTTTAGTAAGGATCCAGTAATAAAAATATACCATATAACGTAAGAAATTTTATTCTGATTTTTTTAAAATTTTTTTGTACTTTTTGATAACTTACAAATCTGATGTAAGAAATAAAATTAGCTACTGACAAATTCTTTCCATTTCAAGTTAGTAGCATTTGCTTATATTTGATAAGTGGTACTGCAACGAATATATTTCTTTTTTAGGGTATATTATTCATTGAAATGCAAAAATTAATGCCAAAATTCTGCAGCAATGTAATTATTAGCTTTTCGTAATAGAAATTCTAATTATTTAAATAATTTTTATAATAAATTTTTATTATAAAAATTATTCAAATAAGCACTCGAAGCACAAATTAAGAAAAGTGTACTTGCCGATGTTAAAAATATTTTACTTAGTTATAACGTGAATAAAGGTTAAATATACAGCAGTAAAAGCAGGACCAGCAAATACTTCTCATACAAAAAAAATCTTGCAATTAAGAATACCAACTTGAATGACTATTAAAAAAATGGACAGAAATAGATTTTAGAATTTATTTATATTTAATAAAATGTGTTAAATCATTTCGCCTTTACTAACATTCTTGTATTCATGAGTTCTAAAAAAATCACTTATGAACTTTTCAATTTCCTTAATTATACAGATTAGTTATTTTCAGATATAATCTCAATCAACTAAATTATTTGTTATTTTAAATTAAAAGAATGACTTAAATTGAATTAAAGTAATAAATCTGAATTATAATTATTTAATATTTGCTCAAGAGATAATTTCACTGTCATTATTCTAGTTATCAAAATCTTTTTATTAATTAATTAATTAATTTTTATTAGTTTAGTCTCCAAGATTCATGAGAGTCTCCTTAAAAGTTCTTCATTTCTTGATTATGAGCTTCAATAAACAATACAGATAAAATATTTGATTGAAAAAAATTAAAGTGCAACTGATACGGATGTAACATTAAAATTGTTCAATGCTTCTTACAGACATCTTCACTAAATTTCACAAATATTTATAAGCTAAAAAGGTGCAGTTAACATGTAAAAGTTATTGCTTTTTAATTCTCATTCTCACATTTATACATCATTAAAAAATTTTAAATTGAAATGGAAAAAAAAATTATTATGGCACTAGAATAATTATGTTTACATTTTTAACAGTAAAATATTTCACGGAAAGTTACATGACAGAATTTTTAATCATTTTTTAATGGGAAAACCTATATAAAATTTTATTAGACATTTAATACTTTTTTAAAATTCTATACTTCTATAAACTATGAAAATTTGAGTAATTTAATGATAGTATTATTTAAACAGAACATTATTATATTATTTATCAATTCTTCTGTTTAAACTTTTTTTGAAAATGTTGTTTACCGTGTTAATAATTTTTTAAAGTGAAAAAACCCCACTGTCATTACATTTTAGTGATAGTTCGTTACACTTCAGCATTTGGAAAACACTATTTGAAATCAATTAGACGGCAAACAACAGTCAATAGAATTAACAAAGACACTTCCGTAATAAAAGAAAAGTGGGAAACATTTAATTAACATTTAACTTTTTAACCTTTAGGTCATGAAAATGCTTGCGCTTTCCACTGATAGTCTTTATAAAACGAAACTTCTTTAATCATCTTAAGTCTTCACTAAATTCTCCAAGAAGTAATTAACGATGATTTCTTGATTGATGAAGCTAATTATTCAAGTGAACTGATGTCGAGTAAACAATGCTAAAGCTTTTAATTGTCGAGAAATCCGGCATTCCTCTTAGTTACCGAGATCATCCCATTGACGACGGATTCTTATCCAAGTTGCCGAGAATGTCCCGTCATTGTTGCCGTGGCACAATTTGGCGCAATCACAATGGCCTATCTCAGAAAGTCGTTCCTTTACTATTCGAGGTCTTTTTTTATTGCTTCGTCTTCGTAATGAATGGAAGGGGGCTTAATGGAAATGTCTTTGCTTAATTTCTCGGGGGCCATTCTCCCAAAAATGCACTTATCACTCAGAGGGGTTTCACTCTGTGGATTTCATTTAAAAGAAATTTCGTCGCATTTGGGAAGCAAGAATTCTACAGTGGCGGATTCTAAAGAATCATTTTTTAAAGAACTCTATAATAGAAAACTGTGAGTAGTTTTCTAAAACTCCAGAGGAAATATTCTGAAATTAAATTAGGTCTTTTCTAGAAGTGACGAAATTATTTCAAATTGGGGTGTAATTTTCGAAAGTTCTTTGGAACTTCGGCAATAGGTTAATTCACACAAAGAGACACATGGAACTTCATTGCACTCATTCGAACGAAATCGAAATCCGATCAATCTTCTCTCGTACCTGTTCCAAGAAACTAATTTCCTCAACTGGCTGGAATATATGTGACAGGAAAATTAATTTTTCTTTGTGAAAGGTACATTAAATTTGTCCAGTTGTGTTCTTACTTAATTTTTTTTTCTAGAGGAATCTGAAATTCTATTTATTTTATTGAAATTTCTATATCTGAAAAATGTTTTAACGGAATCTAAATCTATTACTTCAAAAAAAATTGTTTTTTCATCTATCATCTTCACTGTCTAAGCACAACATTTCCGATTAAAACTTGAATCATTTAGGGTGAAACGATAGTTAAAATAGATGGCAACTTAATTTCACAAAAAATGTTTACCATTAACTAACGTTACTGCATAATTATACTATTAACTATAATAACATGAAATAGGAATTTTTGAAATTATAAAAAGTTACAAACGAAAAGTTACCAAAATATAATTAATTTTAAATGGCTTTCTTTGGAATTTACATAAATCTAAAAAAAATTATAGTTTTTGTTTTTCCTCTCAGAACTGAGTCGTTATGAAAAATTAAGTTTGTGACTATTCTATTTCTATAGGGAGTTCCAAAGATATTTTCGAAGTTCTTTTATTCTCCTCAGAATTCGAAGGGAAGATTGCAGATATTGTGTTTTTCGTAAAGAAATTTGTTACACATCTTCCCACACATTATATTCAAAGCCTGGTTTTAGCTTATTGCGACGCAGCGATTTTTTTTGTTCCAAGTTATCATTGATGAAGATGCAAATAATTTATCTAAAATATCTACCCAATGAGAACATAAAGGATATAAATTCAGCAATTCTTGATATTAGTTAAACCAGATGCTAACAGCAAAGGTGTAAAAATTATTTTTGTCTTATTTACCAACAGGAACACACTTAAAATATTTATAATATAAAATTAATAAATGAATTAATTTGTGCTTTTGATCCAGTCTCTCAATGCAGTCCACTACAACATTAAAACTAAAGAGGAATAATTCTCAATCTCAGAAACCTTTTTAAAACACCGTTTATTGTAACACTCTTATCTGCACACAGTTAATTTTTATTCTTTATGATTCCTTAAAAATAATATAGTTTCGATTTTGATAATTCATATTTTTAAAAACGAGTGTTTATATAAAAAAGCAAGAAAATAAATATAAACTGGATGAACTATCGCTATTTCAAATACTTTTCCTTTGTAATTTCAGAATTACCTTGTGGATGAAAGGATATAGTGAAATATTTATATATAAAATATCGAATGAATATTGCAATTTAAAATAAAAAAAATCTAAAGCATATTTTAATACAAAAACGTTTATTTATCATTGTAAATGATAAATAAACGTTGTATCATTTATCATTGTAATCACCATTGTATTACTAAAATGGTGATAAACAAGTATATTGACAATGCTATTTTTAGCACGCATTTAAGAATAACATCACATCTTGCGAATTTCAACAATAAATTACTCATATTACACTTTAATTTTCAAATTCTATTCAATAAAATTTTAATATACTTAAAAATGAAGTGTTTGACATTTATATTTGTAAATGGTTTTACATGAGCACTTCTCATGATTTATTATAAATACTAATATTATCATTTCGCATAAATTATTTTTATAGTAATTGTGTATTTCGTCAGATTTTTATCAATTTTTCTCATACGTTTTTCTGCTTTTCCATTCTATAGAAATGTTCATACAACGGAATATGATACTGTCTATCAAAAAATTATCAAAACTTTGCTAATTACTCAGCAGCTATTTATTTTATTTTCTGTGTTCCTAGACAAATGATCTCTAAAAAATTTTTTTAATTTTTATTTATGCAAGGGGTTGTCTCCATTTTGAAATTTCTTAATAACTTAACTTTTTCAAATTTCTAAATGCCAAATGTAGAATGTTAACTTACAATTTCCAAATTAAATTAGCTTGAATATGCATAAAAGTTGTTCATTTCAATGAAGCAGATGTTGAATTCTAAGCTTCTGAAATTCAGGACACCTAATACTGAATGAAGTTTACTGGGGTTCTTTGTTGTTGTTGCTGTTGTTTATCTCTATTTAGGTATAAACGATTGTTTAAAGCAATTCTTTCTTTCCACTAAACTGCTACTTATTGCATATTAAAACAGAGCGTGTTTTTTTTTCAAAATTTTAAGTAATATTTTATAATTTTAATTAATTTTTAAACAAAAACCTCAAAAATTACCGAACTGAAGCACAAAGAAAGAAATTTTTACCACTCGTGTTTCGTCAATGATACTGAAACTGCATCATGAAAATTATATTACATTCATAAAGAACATTTTCATAAAAACCATCTAGTTATACTATTTCTGTTACTCTCGCAATAATTCTGATGAAATATTTGCATATTTCATAAACTGTGTATTTGTACATTTCAAGATATTCGATTTCTTGTTATAAAATCTAAACTACATAAAAGAAACGATACAATGAAATATCGAATCATATGATCTTCTTAAATCTGCTTTTATACGTAAATATAAAGAAGTGATCTTCAAATGGATATATCAAAGGTTATTAATGAATAAGAAAATGAAAATAAAGATGAGAATATGTAATTTTGAATTCATAGGTCGATAAATGTGTGGATTGCACCATTCTTTACAAATCTTTTTTAAGACAGCTTAAAAGATCCAGTATTTAATGATACACTAATAAAATATATAAAGTAAGGGGTTACAAAACTGATCTATTTTCTGCATTTCTGTATTTTAAGATAGTACCATAGGTCTTTTTTCTTTTTTTTTTTCCTTATATATTTCCTGTTGTTTTGAGCTCAAATTGAGTGAAATTTCATATTCCAAGGGATTTTAATGTGAAAAATCATTTAAGGAAAGGAAACTGAAAGTTCATCTTAAAATCTAAAATGATATGAAAATAAATATGAAGGCGACCCTTAGGTAAATATGATTTACATTTATTTAAAAAGGACAGACGCATTGCTAAATCAAATAGTATATTTTCTTGATTTTAACATTTTTAGATAACAAGAAGTGTTCGGATACGTTTTTGATGGACTGTACCACCCCTTGAGTTTCATTCGGGAAGATATCATTGATCATGATATATTTTCTGCAGTAACTTAACTAAAATCATTCCTTGCGGCAAGTTATCTGAAATTTAATACCAGAAATTTATGGAAGTATTTCGTCCATAAATTTTAAGCAATATCGCTCGACAGTTTCTTCTACTAAACTTTATCAGTTAGCCCTGACCTACCCTTCACAGTAATAATTTTTCATCGCATTTCAAATAACATATCAAGCATTAGTATTGCTCAAGGCAATGTGCCAAGTGCCCCTATAACGCTGCATCCACGTGTAAGCTTTGAGACAGCGGGCATCGTGAAAGCTGCTTGCATAGCAACCAGGATGCTGCGTTGCTATGGCAACCGTTATCCATCTCTTCTTTTTAAGGAGTACATGTTTGCTGGCAATGGACCTTTGGGGAAAATACTCAATGAATTTTCGGGTCTTTAGTCGAGGTCCTATCTTTTCAACACTACGCACGAATGCAAAAGCAGTTTGTTTGGAAATTTCTTTATTCTCTATCTAAACGGTTTCTGTATGAGTTTATGCTAAACATTAGTCTTAGGATAGACGCCTTTTCACTGAGTAAAAGTGCCTATAAAATAAATTTTACAGTCCTCGGAAGTTTGGAGAGAGAAAATAGTTGTACGTGAGAAGGAGATGTTATTTTGTGTTTTTATTTATTTATTTGTATTTTTTTTTTTTTTTTTTTTTTTTTTTTTTTTTTCTAAACCGTAAATAAATATTTTTTCGGTTTATTTAAGAAGTATACGTTTTATTGTTTTTGCGAAGAAACTAGAGTGAAAGAGAAGAATGTTTTGGAACTCTATTCTATGCATGGACATCTGCTAAATGATGTTTTCATCTTTAATTTGATCATTCGACCGTTTCTTTTGGGAAAAAATATTTGTATAAGCAATGCTTATGATATGTAACAGAGTGCTAAATGTTTTAAGAAATGTCGATTGAGAAATTTTACTCACATGTTTAGAAATATTTTTCTTTTGTAAACGATTCATGTTTAACTTTGCATGACCTGGAAGAATGTTTTCATTGTTTTATTATTATTTTATTGCTTATTCTCTGAAACTATTGACTAACAGAAATTTATTACCTTAAGTTTTAAGATGAATCTAAACCTTTTCAGTTTTCCTCTCTGCAGGTGCACATACAAGCTGGAATAAGACTCTACTATTGTTATTGTTTCAAATAATCAGTATAATGTAAATTCAAATAAATTTTAAGGCAGGATTATTTCCTATAAAAAATAAAAGGAGATTTAAGCAAAGAATTGGATTATTACATTATTCAGCATCAATCATAAAAAATTAAAAATTAATTTCCCTACCTCTTTTTGATTCATTGCACTAAATTCTGATAAATGTAAAAACAACGAATGAGATCTTAATCATATATAAAAAATTATTTTTATGATATGAGCGACTTTCGAAAAAGGATTAAATGTTAGTTTACATCATTTATTTTCGCAAATTCAGCAGTTAACATAGTTAATTGGTATGTAAATGTTTTGACTTAATTTGTTAGATTAATCCTTAAATGTAAAATTTAATAGGATATTATAAATCCATCTAATAGTTTTCAACTTCGGCCAAGTGTCAAAACTAAATCTCCCTGAATTCATTATTTATTCAGACTTCCATATTTTACGTAAATTGTCCATGTACATCGCAGAACTTTAGTGAAGCCATATTCTAGCCTTTGGCTATATGACTGTTAAGCCGCTATTTAATTAAGAGGAATATTTGTTAAGGAGATCCATCATTTAATTTTCCTTATCTTTCTCAATTAATAATTAATATTTAATAATGTATTAATTAAATTATCTACTTTGTATGATTTTTTCAAGGAATATTTATAACAAAGATATTCTGATTAAACAATTATAATTTCTAATTAATTATCAGTAATTATATATTGAAAGTCAAAATTACAGTTTCAATTAATTGCTCCTGTATTTCTTAAAATCCCTCATATAGATTTAATAGAATTTGATAAAAAGGAATAAACTCATTTAATATATGAAAATTGCATTTACAAAATCTATTATTAACAAGATTACTACAACTATAAAACAAAAAAAAAGCTCCAAAAAGGAATGTTGATCTGTTCTAAATCTTTATTTATGTTGTTTTTGAACGTTTCAGGTTCCGCTTTCGTTAGGAGTTATAGTCTAAATTGCAGGATGTTTCATAAATTATCAACCAAAATTACTATATTATCAAAAACAAAAAAATCCATTTCATATTATAGATGCTATCAAAAGTTCATAATTTTAAACCAATGAATATTTACTGTTCTTTTAAGCGGAGCGGGAAATAAATGAAAAAACCTTTGCAAAATGTCTGAAATTGTGTGCTAATTGTCTAACTTAAAGTTAAAAATGGCAAAAGATAAAGAAACACGTTCTAGTTTCGAGTAATTTTCGAAAATGATTCTTCTTCTAAGATGAAGAATTGCAAAGAGCTCTTAATGAAAATTGCACTTTTTTTACAATTTTGATCATTATTTAAATATTAAAGTCAAAGCACTCAACACTAGAATGACATTTTAATTCCCTTTACCAGACACTCAAAATCACAATTGCTTGAATAGGACGAAAAGAATAGCAGGAGAAAAATGTATTTCAAGATGAAATATCCAAGTATTGTTCTAAAAATTCCTGAGTATACTCCTTGAAGTATAATACAAGACGTTACGACACTTTCAGGATGAAAAACGCTTACGTCGTCAATAACAAATATATCCAGGGATAACAGCAGTCCTTTACATTGCCAAGACTTTGATGATTCTTTTTTTCTTACTCTGTCAGTTTAAATGACTATGAGATACGAGACATTTTTATGACTTTAAATGACTGTTCTTTCTAGAAAGGTCAAACGAAATTTAAAGTATGTTTTAACAGACAAAATGGAAGTTTGAATTTAATAATTAGGTGTTTTGGTTGGGTTTTATTCATATATACCTAATTTTATACTCTTGTCTTCATCCCACTTTTAAATTACGGCATGGGAGAAAGGATAACTCGAAATATTTATAATTTTTTTTATCTGAAATGCTTCACATTTTTGTAGCTGTATCTCCTTTACTAAATCATTATTCTCAGTAGTTAGTATGTTAGTCATTAGTTCTTCTGAAAATGAGGCCATAATATAAATCAAATGAAACAAGCATCAAAAGCACTTCGCCAATTTAATTACATAATCCAAATGGCATTTTACAGTCTTTGTCACGTCACAGCTTAAGATAAAAAGCGGTTAGATGTTAGATAACATGCGCAGTGAATGTCACCTCATTGGAACTGAATTTTTAACGACGATAAATACCGAAACTCCTATTCATATATTTATAAATATATTATGATTGTAAAATGCCATCTTCGTGAAATAAAGATTCTTAAGTTCGATCCCATGTTATCACTTTTCATGTGCATCTTTTTTCTGAATTCGAAATTACATGCAAACGCATCATACTGACATGACCATTGCCCGACTGTTGAAGTTGCCCAGTATTTTTTATTCAGATGTCCATATAGCGAATTGCTCAAAGTAAAATTTGAATTCTACAATATTTTCAAATATAGCTCAAGCTTTACGCTTATTTATTTATTATTATTATTATTGCTTTTAATTTTTTTTGGTATCATGCTTGTATTTTATTCTGAAGGCGATATCAACAGTAAAATAGTAGATAGCATATATAAAAAAAGAATCAAGAAAAATCAAGTTTATCGCTTTGAAGTCTCTTTCTTATTACTATTTTAAGACTTATTAATGTATTTTATCTTTTGATGGTCACTGTGGCTTGTCAATGAAATTTTGTAAATAGGAATCTTTCCAAAAAACAAAATTTTTCGTATACAGATAACGTTATTCCCCACGTTAAAAAAAAGAACAGTGTTAAACACTGTGAATAACAAAAAAATATATTTCTGCCGTAAACATTCATGTGACAGTCAACTCATAAATACAGTTCATTATGGGCCATGTGCCAACGCATGACACAAAGGTCACTAATACTTATTTCCTTTCTGACAAGTGCAGTTTTCAATGCAATTGTGCAAAAGCAGTAAAATTTTCTTTTAATAAGTTGAATACGTTTGATGATTCAGATCTGAAATGCGTTTCCAACGTAAACACTCTCTTTGGATTCTTTTTTTCCTTTAATTTATTTTGTTTTTGATTGGTTGGATTGCTTCCCATATCCTTTAGTGTAGGAAATATTTTAAACATTGTCATGTTGAACTTTGACACATTTCATTCTAAGAATCACTTCAATTTAAATAATACTGCATGAGCATTTTTTGCCTGATATTTGAAGACTGGCGAGCTTTCAACTTGTGATACACTTAAATTTGTATTTTGCAAAAATTAAATAGCTAAGTTTAATTTAATTATGAAGTTTTTCATTTCATAAATTTTTAAACGTAGACTGCAAATTGCTTCCGATAAAGCTCATAATTTTACGAAATGTGAAATGGCATTGGAAACTTTTTAAGGTGTCAATATGATAAAGCAGTTTTATAATCCGTATAATGTGTAATAGTAAAAGTTATAAATAATAATTTCAGGTCACTCAAAGTGAGATCCCTCCATGAACTATGATTGAAGTTTAGCAGATTAGCTATTAGCGTATAGTTTTTTGCGAATATGCAACAAGAAATTTTTTCCCCATTTAAAGAGAGAAATCGGGTCGAAAAAAATATCTATTAAATTATGAGAAGATTAACTAAGGTAAAGGATTATTTGGTTGTAGAGCAGCCTTTTATCCACATTTCAAAATTCAATACCTCATTTAGATTACACAAAAAAATTGCAATCCACTTGAAACTACTAACACATCTTATTTTAAAGTACTTATCATACCTTAAAAATCCGAACCAAATTTCTACCATTTCATTTCCAATGTTACTTTTAACTACAGTTTAGAATAACATTTCTATTTAAGTATTATTTATTTAAAAATTCGTATAAAGTCTCTATTTCTGCTAAAGTTTCCTAGTACAACTCAGTATAATATTTTGAATTGAGTTTAAAATTCTAAATTTTCCATATTTTTCACAACAATCGCTTAAATTTAGAGTTCAATTAATTGTTTTTTGATGTGTGAGAGTTTACAAATACGTAATATTTTTTAAATAGATTAATGGTATTCAGTTGTCAAGTATTTTCTTACGAATCTTACAATTGTTTCAATCTATAACAAATGGTTTGGATTTCGTATCTACTGAATACAAAAAGAAAAATCTTTTACAATTGTCCTTTAAATTATCATATAACAGTTTATGAGTTAATAATTTAACATAAATCACAAAAGATAAAATATTAGCTTTTAAATGGGCAAATATACATCTCAGGAGTGAACATTTCCTTCAATTCATATTTGAAATTTATAATTATCAGTTTTCAATAAATGTAGTCTTCGTGTCCCAAACCCGTATATGTTATGCGAATTATAATACATGCACATACGTGTTTTAAACATTTGTTCACTTTAATGTGTTCAAGAACGACAAAATCCGTTGTAAAGAGTGTTAAAATTACACATTTTGTATATGTTTAAAGCCGCTTTTTATCAGATTCGAGTGTAATGATGCGGAACCAGATGCACGAACAACGTGAGTTTAAAAATCATTAGGATTAGGACAATGAAAGATGTAAAATATCTCAAAACGAGTTGAAGGACAATGGTATTCAGCGACTGTTTTAAAATTTATGATTTTACGTTAGTGATAATAAAATCGAAACACATACAAAAAAAACGCAAAAAGAAAAAGCTGTATATAAATCGTATAATGTTTGACTTGCATGTAGGATCAAGAAATAGAATCAACACTACTTCATTCCATTAAGAGGGATTTGATAACTTAAAAAAGTTACGTCAAAAAGAAATCTATTTCTCCCATTTGAAAATTCTCAGGTTTTTAGAATAATATCGCACGATTTATTGTGTTTTGATAAAGTATATTAAGTGAGACTTGGGCATCGAGCCAGCTCTGTGTTCAAACGCATTTTTCAGGTCTTTCTTCGTGATAAGAATTAATCTTACGAGGAGTGAAGATATATTTCCTCGACAAGAAAGGATTTCTTGAAAAATAAAAAGAAATAATAACTTTTATTTAAAAAAATTCTGGCCTCATCCAGTGTTTTGTTTCATATTTGCTTATAATTACTATACGAATACTTTTTGAGTATAATTATTTAAAATTCAATTAATATTTAGTTTCCAAAAATTAACGCGAGATTTGGAAGCTGTTTAACCTTAGCAATAGTCTGAAATGCCATCTCTGGCTTTTTCACTTTCATTATAAAAAAAAATTTCAAATAAGCTTCTTTTGACTATGTGAATGTTTTGCTTATTGATAAAAATGTAAATTATGACCGAAGCCATCCTATAAAACATTTGAACCATTGTGAAATAAATATTCCTAAGGCAAAGGCACCAAAGCCTATTAACCTGAAATGCATTTGGTTGTTTTGTTTTTCAAAGAACTGTGAATCAAAAGTACTTTTTTTATTTGGAATTTTATATTTCCTGACAAGTTGCTTGTAATTTTCCACCATTTAATAGAACTGAAAGCTTTTGGATATCCAGAGATATGCGGACGATCTTGTTTTCTCCTTTTGCTTAGATGTTAAATTCTAATATTTTTGCCAATGCAGAAACAATGTTTTACTGTTACGGAGACCGAATTGTTTGTCACTTAGAAGGTTATTTCACTTCCAAATATTGTGTTAACCGACTTGTTCCCAGATGGGAAGAAAACTGATTGGTCTGTAAGAGGCAACATCGTGGACATTTTTTCCCCTTTGGAATAAACATTGCATAAGCTACTTTCCAATTTTCCGGAGAATACATCTGCATTCAAGCAGAAATCCATACTGAATAAAGACCAATTTTTATCACTGTGATCTATCATTTTTTTTAAGCCATTTAGGAGTGGAGAGAAAAATGGTGTCATTTAAAGCTTCCGTGGAATTTAATTTTATTCTCCAAGAATGGGAAAATTTATTTGTTGGTTAACAAATTACAAGTGTTTTGTCCAACACAACACAATGATATATGCATCATTCGCCATTTTTATTGCTCTAAGCTAAGAATTAAGTTCTATTTATAAATAAGAGTAATTTTCATTAATGGATATGTTTTTGAAATAGGTAGTGAATCATTTTGATAATTATTATATTTTAACCATGTACTTCTCGTATGTTTAGTTTTGAATCTGGTAATGGTGAGTTGTAAAAGTATATAGTACATACATATTCATCATATGATTTTAATACCTGTATAATAAAAATTTACATAAATCAGTCATGAATTATTTTATGAAATAAAATACAGAAAAGTTTAAAAGTTAATTCGTAACGATTTCCCTTTATTCTTTAATTATTTTTATACAATTACATAGTTAATAATCAGAAAAAAGAATTTGCGTATTACTAAATTCTAATGATATAATCTAAGCATTCTAAAATTAATTACTTTAATTTAGATAGTTTAAAAAGATATGGAATATAAATATGATTTTAATCTATAAATATATTTTAGCTACAACTGAGTAATTGTAAAAATGAAGGTTGCTTTTAAATAAATGCTTTAAATTTAAATTTCTCATTTCGATTATTCATTTCACCAAAAATGATTTTAAACACATTTTTTTAAATACTATGACATGAGAAAATAATTATTTAAAAAAGCCGAGCAATTGCGTAAAAGTATTTTTTTAAGACAGAAACAATTCTTATTACTATATGGAGAAATTATGAGTGTCATAAGAGTTCTGAAGTTCGAATAAGAGGAGTTAATTTGTAATCCCATCTTCTAGAATGCTGGAGATTTCAAAAGTAAATACCGTACTGCCTTTTCCAATATTCTGTAAATGTAAAAACTTTCGTAGAAAAATCCATCATTCTGAAATCAAAATTCTTTTTATTCCTGCGTGCATTAATTCTTTCCAGCTTCGTTTCTGAGTATTGCATTAGAAAGTAATTCAACGAAAATTGCTTACTTTTCTTTTTATTTTATCTGTAATTCTTTTTCTTATCAGGATAGAATTTTTTTCGCATTAACCGATTCTTTGAGTAAGATTTAATAGATTCACGAAGTCTTAATGATCTAATACTTCTTCGCTCACTCCCGGGACACATTTTTCTACTAGTAAGAGATAAGAAAGCTGTAATTTTGTCAGTGGGCAAATGATACAAAATGTTTCAACTGTAATTTCTTTCTCAGCTAAATTTTTCATTTCTTCAATTGATTATTTATTGCGAACCTGGAGTAGAAAGCTTGCGAGACTTAGGAAAAGGGGTCATAGTTCTATCATCAAGATAAAATAAATTTAAGGAAAGTACTCGCTATTCTTACTTCAGAATAAAACAAAAATGATGAAGATGTTAGATGTGATACGTCATTCAAAGTGAATCACCTTATCAGTACCAAACTTATCATAATATATTTCGAAATCTTCCAAACGAAATCGCAAAAATTTTTAATTATAGTATCTACAGTTTTACAAAACTCGCAAAATAACTATAGGTTTCAGATACAAATTGATGTTAAAAATTCTTTTCTTTCTATTTATGTATATCCTATATATGTGGACCACTTCCTTTGATGAATATCTTCAAGAAAATATATGCATACGATAGCAGACTTACGGCACAAATTGTCATCATCCCGTTCCTTAACTTACCTACCACCACCAAATGATAAGCATGTTTATTATTATTAAAATGTCTAGCCAATTCAAATTCAATATGATTTCTTGAACTTTCAAATGTCTACCACATTATCAAATGCTACAAATTACGCATTCAATCTTAAAGGCTGTATTCTGCAGCAAATGGAAATCATAATCATAGCCTCTAAGTTAACTTGAATTAACTGCAGCCAAGAATCATAAGGTGGGTATAAAGCAATTTGCAAAACAGGAGTAATTTCGTCTAAGCAGATAAAGACTCTTTCATCTCTTTATATATTCCTGTTGATTGAAAAACCAGCTTAAACAGTTTGTTTCATATCACTTGATACTCTCTTGAAAACTGATTGCGAAGTCGCGGCTTCAGATGCAAAATGACATAACTTCGAAATCGAATTCCACCACCATATATGCGGCTTAGTGCGCATTCTGTTTGTCGTCATAGATTTAATGCCTTCACTTTGGCTATAGAAGTTTGAAAACTGGTGATCATAAGGTGGGTGTGTCTTTTTCTTTATGTGTTTGTGGGTATGTGTCTTTATCTTTCTTGGACCCATTTTCAAACTCCACCCCTTTTCAATAGTCCAATTGTTGATTTAAAACGTGATATTAATCTAATATAATAGCAAAATCCCATATTTTATATTGGTATGTATTGGGCATATTTACATATCTGTACCAATATTTTGGATAGAAACGATAATTATGATTTCGATTAAATAGCTGAGCAGGAAGATAATGTGAGATAAATGTTCGCAGTAAATAAATCCTTTATAGTAGTTGTACACATAAATTTCAGCAATATTGAAAGGGAAAATAGGGATATCCAAAGCAGTTGATTTTCTTTATAGCATTATCATCTTTTGTATTCAGTCCAAATGAAATTTATTTACTTTGTCAAATTCTGGAACTTAAAAGACGTACATCTAATCTTAAGAATTAACCTCTCTCAACAATCGGAGAAAATGACAGTATTTATTTATCGCATTAACATTAATCTAATAATTTAATTAACATATTATTTAAACATTTAACTGTGCTGTGTGATATGGATAAACAAAATAGTAGAAATAATAAATGATCAACACATAAAGATTTATAATTTTACGGTGATATGGAGCTCACATTTATTATTAGCATAATCATTACTAATAATCATATATAGTACAAATTCTCTGCGTTAGTAATAGTAATAATAGCAAAAGTAAAATCATTCTCTGTCATTATTTCATATCTTTGAAAACTCTAGGAGGATTTTCTCAAATTATTTCTTAAAAATTTCAAAATATGAAATTTTTTTGACAAAAATTGAATTAATGGATACAGATTTAATTAGTTTAAACTAGTATTTCCCAAGTATAATGAAACATTATGAAGATATAAAAGTTCTAAATTGCTATAAATCTATTTCTAAGCAACCGAGTACTCACCCTGGCTAAAGAATCGAAATGAACCAATTTGCTTGCTGTGCACGGATTCTCAGGAGTAGTGATACTGTTTATTGGAAATGTTTCTATTTGTATAGCATATATTTGTTGCGACCCATTTAGGCATGATGCTTATTCTGCAGGCGTGAGTAATCTGATAAGGTATGAGATCACAATTCGTGAGGAAGCAGGCAGAGGATTTCCAAATGTTTGTTGCGTTAAATAAATTAAGTGAAGACAGAACAGATTCCTCTTCACAACATTTCATTTCTAAACCTCAGTGGTGCAGAATTTATTTGATTATCCAAGTATTAAATAGATTGCATGACAGCATGTCCCACTTTGCCAAAAAGTGGAAAATAAAAATAATTAGGGAAATAAATATGGCTACATATTAAGAGCTTTTCTTAATATATAACTTCAGAAACATTTGTTCAAAGCTCTGCCCTCTTTTAATTAATGTTGTGTTAAATATTACTAACAAACTTCCCAGGAAATTAAGACAATTTAAACCAAAAGATGGATTATTTTATTTATTTGCTTAATAAATTTTAATAAATATTTCTTAGTTAGCTATTTGCAGTTTTTCAAATGTATCGTACATGCATTTTATATATATAAATGATTTTTTTTTCAAAGGAAAAGAATAAACATGCTATAGTTTCTTATACTCATCTTTATATAGAAATAGGCGTTTCACGATAAAAAAAAATGTTAAATATCATGAAGTGTAGTATTAAACATAATTTCAGAAGCGCCACATTAGGATCTTTTGAAGGGTTTCTTTTTCAACCTAGTTACCTTTCAAAAGCAAAGTGGAGTTTTCTTTTTCCTTTCTTTCTTTCTTTTTTTTATCAAATATTGATTGATATATGAGTCGTTTAGGCGGAGTAAAGCTCTTTTAAGTCTGTCGTTCACGCCTCCCTTTTCTCAGTATACTGTTTCATTAGCCAGTCAAATTTCCTGTGATGTTCTCTTCTGACCTGCCCATTAACAAGTCTTGCTCTGATTTTTCCCCCAACTCGTGAAGGCAAAATGAAAAGGGAGCATTACATGAACATATGAAATTTTAGTTGTTGAAAGAATGCTAGAAACTTAATAAAACACAGAGTGCAAACATTACTTAATGATAGTACTTTATAGGAAGAGATTTTTTCGCCAAAAAATAAGTTTTAAGCGAAGGTGTCTTACAACATGTGACAGAACAATACACAATATAACCATGCGTGAATAAAAATAATTGATTTTATTTTATTTCCCTTATTAAATGATCAATTTTAATTTAAGAAAAAGCTTCCTGTGCAAAAATTCCTTTTTAACTTACATAGCACTTTGATTAAAATAAGAATAGTTTATAGTTTCCTCTTTTTCCAATTAATTCTGAATAATTAAATAGTTTGCAAATTTCAATTTCAGTGTGAAATTTCTCACAAATAATTTTTAACTAAATAACTATAGGCTTTTAACTAATAAATTTAAGCATATAATGAATATTTAACTATAATTTCCCTACCTCTTACGGATAATTATTTATATTTACCCACTGAATATGCGTGGCTGAAACTTTTTTTAAAAATGAATGCATCAAATTCAGCCAGACTTTGATTCAGACTAATTTAATCAAAAATTTCGATCACATCAATTTATGATAACTTTTGATGGTTGAAATAAAATCTATCAAAGCAGCGAGAATGTAGACGGAAAAGGAAGAAAAATGACACAATTGTTTAAACTTTTTGATAACAATTTAAATAAGTTTTTGGTATATGACATATTTTTATACTACACTTTGCATTTGTCTATACACTATTTTGAAAGTAAATCTACCACTGTTATTACCATATCACTTACAAAAAAAGTGAAGTAAATTTCTATATAGAAAATTTTAAACGCTCTGAAATTATGAAAGGAATTTGAGAATTTATTTAGAAACATTTTATTCGTAGTAATATTTTGTAACCTGTAATCCTGATGTGGTGCATAGCTATTCTGGAGCTGAGGATTTTTTTCTAAACCACACTTTATAAGTATAGAAAAATTTTAATTGTGCATTTCTTGTATTGCATTTCTTGTAGCGTGATTTTCCGTTATAAAGTATGCTCTGAGCATAATAATTTTCTTGGAGATGAATGTTGAATTTACAACTTAACCTACAACAGATATTAGTTTCTAAATTTTCCAAAATCATGAAATCTAAATCTTGAACACCAAAATTGATAAACAATGACACGGTCAGTTAATATTTTCCCAAAATATTCTACGAAATATTTCTGATTAATAGAGCATATTATTTATGTTACCATCTTGCCCAAGAAAAGATAAATATCTTCTGCTTAGCTGCTGCAAAATATGTAATTATACAGGACATATAGGCCTTTTTATTTATAATGAGATTGCACAAATTTAAGCCAAATTAAATAGTATACTCTTAATCCTAATTTTTGTTGTGAATATTTGAAATTTTCAATATTCACGAATAGTTTCTGCTACCCATTGTATGATAGAGCATGATGCACTTTCAATAGTAATTATAAGTTAATCCTGACAAAAAATTTCTGCTCGTTCCAGTAAGCTTGCATGATTTTCGTAAATTCACAAGAATACTCGCATTTTTTGAACTGATTTTTACTTGCTGATATGTCAATGAATTTTCGTGAAATACGCTAACCTTTTTTATCATGTAATGTGTAACCATTGTGTTCATCAACGATATTTAAAGAACAAGAATAATAGCTCATCTGAAAATTTTTCTAAAAACATGCGGTCGGTGTGAAACCACAAACCGCAGAACATTTATAAGCACCCATCTTATACATAAAAATAGCGCGCAAGGCCCTCTAATCGTAGTTAATTTCTGAACCGGTATATACTTCTATTTGGAAAAACGCTCTAAATGATGAACATAATTACATTTTTTATTAATAAGAACTGCAGAAAAATTACGGAATCTACATGTTTATATAAACACTTGGTCCTATTAGTTATACTCATTAAAATACTCTCGCATTTTAAATAAATAAGTTTTTCTCCTTTGCGACGAAAATTGACTGAATTATGGAGCGTTGAATCTCATTATTTTCGATTTAACCATGCATTGATTCCTTGAAGCGGCTATTGAAGTCATCCGAAATCGAGTAAAATAGTGATGTTCAAAACTTCATGATTTGGTCAGTTTTAATTGTAAAAGAGAATGGAACTTTTTTGCTTATAAAAAACACATGTAGAGAAGATTTTGTCAGAATAAAGCGGTTAATTTATACGACAGCGAGTTAAATATTTAGCTTAAGTTCAAAAAGTGTACATGGGAAAATGAGATTTATTTCACATTATAAATTCAAATGCTATCTGAAACACGTGCCTCGTGTTGTTGAATCGTCCTCTTTGTTAAGGAAAACACTCAATCCACAAAAGTTTCATTGGCTAACATCAAAACATTTGGCTCATTAGGAGATATAACGCCAGGTCTAAATAAACGATAGTATGCCGATTAGAGCTCACTATTAAGAATACCAAATTTAGACTTTATTATACGATCACTGTAGTCCCACAAAGGGTAAAAGACCAGCAACTAAGCCTTGTTTAAATGCAATCGAGAAGTTAGTGAAAGCTATGTCGAAAGTTTATCAGAAAATTTAATTCATTCATCTCTAAACGAGCTTAAAATTTACTGACCGAAATAAGCTATCATATAAGGCAAACTTTGTTATAAGTTTTCGCATTTTTAAGATTAGTCTCAATAATCTATATGACTGTCGAAATTTTCAACAGAAATTTTCAATTTATTAATAAAAGTTAATTAAATGTAACAACTGAGAAAAATAATTAACTTTTCAATATTAAAAAATTTCTCTAAATTAATAATTAGAGCATTTTTTTTTTACAAAACAAAATATGAGGTTTCTAATTATTTTCATCAGAATGCATGCATAAACAGCATAACGATAAAGAATTGCTTAAAATGTTCACATTTGTCCTGGGAAATTTTGGATGTTGGAAGTTGGATGTTGGAAATTTTGGATGTTGGAAGGGAAGAGGAATGCCCATGCCGAATAATAGAATAAAAAGAAATGCTTGCTAATTCAGAAATTATAATGTCCCAAGTCGAGAATGAATGAAAATTTGTAACATTAAAAGAAATCAGCATAGCTGTTATACTCTAAATCAGAATAACTGTAATCGATGTATGGCAAATGTTTGATAAACAAATTTTTCAGAATTAATTGCTTTAATTAATTTTAGTTAATTAGTTACAGGGTATTTCTTCGTGGAATTATATGAGTTGAAATAAAAGACAGGAAAATCCGGGTTATTTATGAGATTCGAAATAAATACTTCAAAACCGAAGCAAATCAAGGATATCTGCTCACTTTCCTTCTAAGCACAAAATGTTTCCTTCCTTCAGCAGTTCTTCATCTTTCGTAAGATCGGGAGTTTCCCATCCACGCCCTTTGTATAATAAAGGATATCATTACACGCGTGTTTTTATCTATTGGCACTTGTTTGTCATGGTTAAAATGGTGAACAATGGTCGACATTTGTTGACGTCACACCCTATCTGGGGATGATTTACGGAACTGCACTAATACGAAGATCGAAGGGGTTTTTATTCACTATGATATTTTCCGCCTAATGACATTATTTCATTTTCGAAGGGTCCGCTCCAATTTGCTGTTATCTTTCGGCATGTTGCTTTTGCGAAGAAAGATCATAAGTTTCTCTGTCATTTCGGAAGGATGTTTTCGAAGGAACCAGAAAAACATTATTTTGTTTCAACCTCTACTGTATTTAACCTTAGGAAAATTTAAAATTTCTTCACTGACTACTATTATGTAAACGATTGGAGATGTGATCCACATTCTGAAACAAAAATTGAACCAATTACACAATTTCCACATCATTTATTTGCAATTATTGTGGCATAATTTTCCAAATAACGCCATCAAGGAATCAGCAGCAATGTTTTCTATTCGACGCCTAGCCATAATAAAGCACCAGACGTTTTACTCAATAACTAAAGTTAGAAAACTTACAAATAACCAATATTAATTTTCACACTCCAAATTTTCAATATGTAAGTAAAAATATAAAAACCATCATACAACTCAGGACAACAACTGATGTCTGTCGCGTCTCGACTATAAAGAAAGAATTTAGTAGTCGGAAATGTGTTACAGATGATACGGTTTGGAATTGCGGTGCAGTCTTTCTTTAAAAGTATATTCCAAGACCAATTTAGGAAGGCCGTGCTTAAGCATATATCAAGAATAGTAATTAGTAGCGTATGTCAAAAGTTCCGGTCCGTATTAGCGAACAACATAGAAACACTTATTGATGCATGGTATTACTGTCAAATAATAGCTGTAAATTTTCTTCATAGAATAAATATGCATGGCTAAATTGTTATTCATTTTTCAAATTTCATTTCTGTGTCTGAACAACCTTGAAGCCCTAATCTACTGAACTAATCAACTGAATTATAGGCCAACATCAGTACCTGGTCATCTTACAGCATTGCTGGGAAATATAATCGCTAGTTGTTTTCGAACAACCTTTATTTATAATAAATATATATATAAATAAACAAAAGATATTGCGTGACAAAAAGGAAGTGGGTATTTGCATTGTGTGTAATATTCTGTTAAATAAAGATAATGAATTAATGTCATGTTATCTTTGGTATAGGAATTTATCAGCTTTTCTATTAGATTTATTTTCGAATTTATCTTAGATCTTTAGGAATAATGCCACGAAATCTTTTCACTTTTTTTTCTTCGTCCTACGCATAATATTTGAGAGCAAGGGAAATGGAAATACTTATCCAAAAAATGCGTACAAATTTTGTACAGTAGAGCAATATATAAGACCTTAAAAAGCTAAATTTTGTTGCTCACAATTCTAAAATAAAAAGAGACCTTAACCAAGAGCTATCAGATTGTGGATTTGATATAGTTTCAATGTTCTAAGTCACACTTTCATTGTTTTCCCGAAATAAGAATATAACAGAAAAGATGTAACGGAAACAAAAATGTTAAGATCTGAAAATGATCTCCCAAAAAAAGACAATTCCTCGAAACCGTTTCAAAAATGGATAAGTGACAAATTAATTTCCGATCATTTGGGAGGTAGCTTTAACAGAAATGTCAATAACTCAAGTATATTGGCTTTTAAGCAACTTTTCTTAAAAACAAATACTAAATAAAAAATATATATAGTTTTAATAAAAACTTATAGTAAAGCTCGAAATAATATTGATCTAAATATCATTGTGTATGAAAATAATTGATACACGTTATTTTTTTCTTTGAAAATGCGAAAAAACTGCGCGGCATTCAAGCAACTCTAGCTCAGCAAATATATAATAAATCTCTTTGTTTCATAAATAGCCAGCAACTCTTTTATTTATTCGGTTTATATTTTTTAAAGCCGCATTCAGTTCCTTCGAAACTAAGCCCATTGTTCAGGGGTATAAATATAACTTTAAATTTGTTTCCTAAGCTCCAAAAAAAATTTCGGTTTACATCATTATGGTATAAATTGGTGTATCCAAAACCTTAAACTGTTGTCAGTTCCACTTCAGTGATATTTTTTGAAAAGCAAACAAAAGGCCTACCAAATGTCAGTGTTGAGACCATCAACGATAAGTTTCCTTTTCACATAAATGACAGAAAATCGATGGATGTCTTTACCACATTTCCCCGGGATGTACCATTCTTATCCATTTTTCCTTCCGATGCTTTATTACTTTTCACACGCCTTTATAATATTTTCTTTCATTTTCAACTTAGGAATAGCTATAAAAAAATATGATTTATTTTCATTCTAAAGTTGCCTATTTTTACCCATGAAAAATATTGAGAAGTCATCTTTTAACTCAACAATGACCTGCTTTCCGGTATATTTAAGATCAACTTAGCATTATTCGTATCTCTTCAATGAGAAAAAAAGAGTTTTCATTGAAGCATTCGATTTTAAATCCCGTCATATTTCTTCTCTTTTTAAACTTCCGTTTCGGTATCGTAATTCTTTTGAGATTGACTTAATGGCCTTCAATCTAGGATTTATTTTTTCACATATGCTAACATATTTTGTGATTTTTTTTTTCCATTGAAGCAGGTGATTAAAATTTATTTGGTTCTGCAATCTTTGGCTGATGGCTGTAAAAATGCTTTTCAAAGAACATTTGCAAATGATTGAATTGAAAATTCTATAAGAGAAAATATAACTTATGCACAATTTCCTCCAGTGAAAAAAAATACACATTATAATTGGTCTAAGTGAGCTTCTTATTTAAAAATATTAATCTTTCCAAAGGATTCCAGTACAGGTAAAGAAGTTTTATTTAAAAGAAACTTAAAATCATTCGATATTTTTTATATACTAGCATTTATAAATCTTTATACCTTTGTATGTTCTTAACTTTATACGTCAGCTTTTCAAAAGAGTATCCATTAATGGTGAACCTCTATTCAAAGTATTGTGGGTAATTCAAATTTCTATGGTATTCATAACAAAAAAAATAGGAAAACAAATGGAGCAAAAAGTGCCAATACGGAATGATAGTGGAAGACAGATGAACATTTCTTAGGCTAGACACAGTTCATTCCTAGTATAATATTGTTACCACATTCGTAATTAATACTGGTATTTGGAACAGAAAAAGAATATTTACTGACAATTTTCATAATTATCTGTATTTAAGTTAATAGAATGCATATAGCAATAAGTAACCTAAAGTTTAAAAAAATTAATTATCATTTTTACCATGTCCCCTCCGTTCGATTTTATCTTTTATTCTGACATTGATTTTCCAATGTTTTGAAATGTATCATCGAGAATTTTCGTTATATCTATTATTTTTCCTTAACAGTGTTCTGAATAGAGATATTTTAATTCCAAAAGCTCTGTGTTTTCTAATTTAGCATCTTAAGAAATTATTAAAAATATTTTTTATACAACGCCTCATAAATTAATTAATTAATCCTCGATTATTATATTGAATCCGCCTATAAAAATGGATAGTTTAAGCATTATTTTTAGGTGGCATGGATTAGTAAGTTCTCATGTGGTCTCATCCATGATTTAGCGTTAGAAATCAGTTTGCCTATGTCACTTACGATAAACGTTCGTATATATCTTAATTTTCTGATATCTCTTTTTGTACAACTTCCTTTACTTTCTCGGTTGTTTAAAGAAATCCTCAAACTCATTCTCACGATTTTTTTAATACATCTTCCATTTCTTCATTTGACTCACGACTTTTAAATCTGTCCTTGCTTATATCAAATTTATGATGGCAATCGATGGTGCATCAATAAATCTCACATTATCTAAGGGAATACTTGTAATTCTTTATAGTAAATTTTGTTATGCAAGGAAAAAATGTTTCTTAACTAGTTCATTTATTAGATTCACGCCCATTCCACACAAAAGGAGAATCATTAGAAATGAATGACGAAATTTTGAACAATAATCAGTTGACGAGGATAACATCTAAGAAGCACTCAGCTCTCCTGTTTCAATGAAACAATGAATTGCAGGCAACAAACACCACAACATCGTAGTTTGAATTCCTACAAGTAGGATAGAAAATTTTTGTATGATTCATGATTCGAGGAACGCCACTGATTCGGAAATATATCTTTATTTAATCTTCACTATAGCCACAATATTAGTTACTCCACATGAAACAGCCAAGATAAAACAACGGTAGAAGAGGATTTTCATCTTTTTCGAAACAATTTTAAAAAAAAGCCATTTTAGGACTTTCCACTAAAAGTATTTCAATCAATCATCGAAATAGGTTATCCTTGAAATATCTTCGCATATGAGAAACGGCTAAAATAAAGAACAGTAATAGCAATCCAACTACAAATCAAATCATTATTTGCAACATTTTCTAATTCATTTTTAGAAAAACAATAGTTTTTTTAATAATGCAAAACACACCATAAAAAATTACAATTTAATAATATTAAAGCGTCAAAATAAGAAACATTTTTGATAAAATAAAATAACTAGTTCTAATCTTCTATTTCTTTTTTTTTTTTTTTTTTTTTTTGCATGGCATATTTTTATTTCGAAACACAGCAAGACATTTTTACTAGTCAATTTCTTATATTATTATTTTAATAAAACCTAAAATAATTGATTTGCATCTGTAATTGTATTCAGGTATTTTAAAAATCATTATCATCCAAATGCATAAGGCAAAACCATCTTAATTTGTGAACTGTGAATATTGTGCCGACAATAAATTATAAAAATAAACTTCATATTACTTGCAGAAAAAAATTTTCTATATTCTAATATGTTTTATGATTTAATCTCTAATCAATTAATCGGTAATCTTATAATGAATAAGCAGCTTTGAAAAAAGGTCTTGAAGTAACGAACCGATAATTGACTTTCCAACTCCCTACTTAATGAAAGCTGCATTGATCGTGGCCTTCACTTCTTTAAATTCGTTCTTGTTAAATAAAACAACTGAAAAAGTTACTATCAATAAAGTATTTTGAATATTCATATTGTAACATGAGCAGAAATAGAAGGCAGTAGCTTGAGAAAATTAGATATTATATTAAGATATCTATAACAAAATGTAATTAACTTAACAACCTGCCTTCATAAAGTTTTTTCCGAGCTGCAGACATAAAATTTTCCTTGTAATCTCATTTTATGAGCCGTAAGTTCTTTATTATAGAAGCATTAAATTGATATGAACTTCATTACATTAAAAAATACCACGTGATGAGTATTTTTATCCACGTGATTATGATTAAAACATTATGAACATCTCATATTTTTTCGTGTTACAGTCAATAAACAGAAAATTGCAAAAGGTAACGGAGGTACGTAAAATGTTTTCAGAAAATCATGAATAAATTTATATACGATTGTTGCTCTAAAATTAAAAAAATGTTTTTTCATGAATTACTTTAGAAGCATACTACTTTTATAAGAAAATATTTCTAATATAACTTTATTGTGGCTTTCAAACAGATTTACATCTCCTTTGTTTACAATATGCTCATTGCATTTAGGATTCAATATAATAAGTAAACTGTATCCATCCATAAGCAGCAGCATATTTCATTAACGCAGTCTTTTGCAACTAAATAATGAGATTGTTTTTATAATACAATCTTGCAAACATTTAAACAAGCATCTTTGGTGTCAACTCATGTGCAATTAATTAATCAATG
Organism: Argiope aurantia; assembly: GCA_026543865.1. Classification (NCBI taxonomy): domain Eukaryota; kingdom Metazoa; phylum Arthropoda; class Arachnida; order Araneae; family Araneidae; genus Argiope; species Argiope aurantia. The sequence continues at coordinate 60,952 of JAPMOR010042639.1, forward strand.
ACTGAGATGCTATGCTGAGATATGTTGTCCTTCTTTATCATGCGAAATGAGCAATTTATTCCAAAATTAAATTAATGCGCCACATGATTCTATACTTCAAATTCTCCTGATATTTTACAAACAATGTCTTGGCAAATTAACTTTTATTTTGAGTTTGTCAAATGAGGTGATGGCTAAAGAACTTCGGCATTGCAAGAGAATCTCAAACGGGTCATGGCTGACTCACTTTAGAAAGACAAGTTATAGTCATTTTGGTACATTAATTGACGAAAATTTCATCAAATTGCTCAGCGACACTGTGGTTAACTTCTTCTTTTGCAACATATATCTTGGGCAGTTTCTTTAAATGCCTTTTTCCCTTACGTGAATAAATGTGTTGAAGTCCTTCTGTTAAGTCTTTCTAATAATGTTCATGCTCTCAACCTCTGTCTGAGCCAAAATGCGTTCATATTCATATGCGTTCGGTGCGTTCATATTCAAAAAGTCAAATAATTCGATGTGTACATTTGTAGAAAGCTTACAGTCTTCCAAAAGAGGACATTGTTAATGCATAATAGCTAAGAGATGAAGTTGTCAGGGATGAAAAGAAGTTTCTCACCTACGAAATTATTCATATACTTTCATCAAATTAGGAAGTGATATTTAATTGCATTACTTCAGAAATGCAAAAAAGCATACAACTTAAACAATAAAAAAATCATTTTTTCAAAATTGCTCAACTGATCATTCATGATTTTAAGCGTTTATTCATTTAATAAATTATTGTAGTTCCGACTGTAAGCTATTAATTCACTATCGTTTACTAATTCAACAGAAACTCTTTCGAGGCATGAGTATTTTGGCCATAAGACAATTTTTAAACTGCAACACACTTGCCTTAAGCTATTTTATGCTTGTAATATCTTGAACAAACGCTTATTCTTTGAGTGAAGTTTCTAGATTGTTTTCCTTGTCACTTTTGTTTCTGAAAGCGAAATTCTACGTGGAAGTGCTGGCAAGTTTGGAATCTTGAAATCGCTTTGATCCCATTCACACTGTCAGTTAAATAAAAACTTCACTCTAGAGAGTGCCTTGAGGTACCAGATATTTTTAGTTCACTTGCACTTTTTTTTTGACAAAGTCTTCGTCGCAGAAAAATAAAAGTATTGAACTCAAGCTTGTTTCCTTGGAAGCAACATTTTAGAGTTTACTTTCTTAGTATCTACTTATTAGATTATTTGTACATTCAATTTTCTTTACCTAAGTCTCGTGACTTACAAATCACTTCAAGTTAACCATTTTCAAGTAAAGAATTTATGTCTGAAATAAGTCTATTATCTCAAGTCTCAAATTTTTCTCATTGAAATTTTTATTACATAATTGTTCAACATATTCATTGCATGATCGATTCTTAAATTAGATCTTTCAGTTTTGAATTTAATAATCAGGTGTGTTGTTTTCAAATCTACACTCTTCCATATCCTGATTTGGACAGCGTTTTAGACAAAACTATATTCCTTTAGGTTACAGACTGGTTATGTTGTTATTTTAAATAGAAAATAAAATAAGCAATCCAATTTCAAAACTAATTCAATTAAAGTTAGCTTAAACTTTGTTATTACAGGTTCAATTTAAATTTTGTTCTTTGCGTACTTATTTCGAAAGAGTTTAAAATTAGAAATATAAGCTAGCAATGTTTAAATTCATATAGTTCTTTGTTGAAATTACAATTTTCATATCTTGTAACTATAGCGCATGGGATTTCATTATAAGTATAAATAGTCATTGTGAGTTAGACGACGTCGCTTTTGCGTAGCTGGGAATTTCGGATTGATTGATTGAGTTCTAAGTTCGGGAGTCGTCCTCGTCACCTAAATAATACTTAAAATACTCAGTCTGTCTCAAAAAGTCTTTGTGTAACTTGTAGAATATTCATTTATCAATTAAGTCAGTCATCTTATAAAGTCTTATTCCCCAAGCTTAATTATTACTCCCAAAATTAGGCAAATGTGTTTTATATAAACAGAGCCGTGCGGTTTAATTTCCTTGTTAAAATCCGAAGAAGAAAAAAATTCTGAAAATATTCAAATAAAAATTAAAAAATAAGTCATAATTCATGTTTTATAATAAGTCATAAATGTTTTGCTTTTTGTTCAAGTATTTATTGACATCATTTCTATGTGCAATATTGCTACTGTCATATGTGACACATTTACTAAACCAGTTTGAAACCAGTTTTGCACGAAATAAATATTTTGGCTTCTAACAAAGTTGTACAATTTATCTTGACACCCCAGCATAATGAGCCTAGTAAAATTAAAATGTTAGAACACCTTCAAAACTTTTAGTTTCAAAGCAAACAGAAACTCAAAATTTCTCAGACTAAAGTTATTTGAAGTTTGCATTATTTTGGGCTCTAGCAAATTTAATCAACTTTTCAAAACTTCAAAGGATTTTCCATGGAATCCAACTTATTATCTTTGTATTTTTATTTCTTTTTAATATTATACACAAAAACATATATTAAATCAACTGAAGTAATTTTTAAGTTATTACTATAAGTTGAAAGCTATTTCAAAATATCAGGAAATTCTAAAAAGATGCTAGATAGTTGAATTTATTACGAAGAAGCTAAAAAGTTTTGATGTTACAGGGGGCAGATGGGTAATAACCGCTCGATCTAATTGATGTTCAATCGTTTCTAGTGTTCAAGCATCGTCATGTTGATCATACATGTCATTGAAAAACAACCAACGTACAGTTTGAAGACGAAATAAAATAAACGACAAAAAAATTTTATGTGCAAAAAAAATCTTTTTTTTTAATATACGTTTGATATTATTAGCATTTGTAAATTTTAAGATCATGTAGATTCTATTAAAGTAAATTTATTTGTTCGACGTTTGCGAATACGAAATAATTTTTATAACTTAAATTTTTTTTTCTTTGAGAAAACATTTTATATGTTCTCTTATGCACATCAGGCTACATGTAAAATTTTGCTTTATTAACATTAAAGTTTGAACCTTCTCTTGCAATATTATTATTTTGATTAAAAAATTTCAATTTCAAGCATTTTTTATTCTTTGTATACTTAGAATTACAAAATGAGGTCCCTCATTATTTCAAGTAACATTCCTTTCATTCACTCGCTTTTGAAGATTCATTTCGTCAAGAACATCATTTGTACCGAAGTTTTCAACTCGGAATGAATGAAACTCACCAGAATAATAGTTTTTCTAGTTGAATTTTTAATAAATCTGAAAATTATGCCTACTTAGTTTCAACTTTGAAGCACGAAGTCACAACGAAGATGGTAGAAAATCTTAAATTCCAAAATAATTTCTCCTTACTTCGTTGTACATTCGCAGAATTGTTGGCGAGCTACTAAAGAAAAAAATCTTCTATTATGCAGTGCAGAAAACATTTTGCGAGATCTGCGAGGAAGACTTCGGTATATTGCAGAGATATTATAGACTGAAAATGTTACTCTGGCATAATATTTATGGACAGCATCATGAAAGCGTCGTTGTTCATAACTCATAGAGTTTTGGACAAGAAAACTTTAAAGTGGATAAAATTTCCTGAAATAGGCTCGTGCATCGCTTTTGTTCAGTTGTAATAGCTAGTTAAATCTGGAGGATAGTAACATAACTTTTCTGAAATTCTTTCTTACATATCATAAAATTCTTTAAGTGTTTTCGACAGTGATACTTTTTACTTTGGACGGAATAATATTCAACTAACAGTTATCTCTTGTTAAAAATGTGTAAATGGTTCATATGCGCTTTTATGAATACAATTTTCCTTTATTACACGATAATAAACTTTTAGAAAATGTACAATTTTCTGAAGTCTAACTTTTATCTTTCTACTGCTTCTTGTATAATTAAAATTCCAAGTTTTATGGAAGCGTTAATAATATTTAAAACATCAGTTTAGTAGAGATCTATTTATAAAAATATCCATTTGAATGATGACTGAAAGTGTCTCTTTCCTTTTTGCAATTTTGATTATTTTTTTAAATATCATTTTGAATTAAATGGAATTTTTTACGTTTGTATTATAAATGCATATTTATTCTTAAATGGTGCCATTTTTCTTTTAAAAAAAGGAGGGAAATACTCTTTAACATAAGAAAAATTAAATAAAGTTTAATACGAAATAAGTATTAATAATTGTTTTATTAACTGAGTTGTAAATTCCTATAACAACATTTTTAGTATGGATTTTTGTCAGTTATTATTAAAAATTTAAATTTTGACAATGGTTGCACTGTGACTATCTGTAAAAAACTTATGCATTGCTCAGCAAATAACTCGTTAATACTGGTGCAATATTTTCCGATCTCTTTTTCAATTCTTATATAAACTGATGCTTGCGGTGTTTTAAAATACATATATCATAAAAATTTCCATTTGATAATAAATACATGACGAAAATTACAGTAAAACTGTTCTAAACAATGAATGTTTAAATATTAAAAAAAATTCTCTTAATATTTACATATTAAAAAATATTTAGTTTTATAATTTCTAAATTATCAAATACAGAAAAATTTACTCTAAAAGTCTTAAGACTCTAATGTACTTTCTTATGCAAGGTGAGAGAATTTCTTGTTTTTAGCCTTGTAATAAATTATCGCAAACAGAATTCCTTGAATGATCAATGTATAATTTTTTAATGTGACTTGAAGTTATTTTTGGATGGTTACTAAATTCCTTTTTTTCAATTTAAGATATATAATTTGTCAGCTCCAAATAATTATTTCACAAGTACCGCTTGAAGATTTCTGATCAATTTAAAAGTTTATGATTAATTTTAAAAGCAATACATTTCTGACATTTGTGCATAAATAATAACGGAGAAAAAATATTTTTTCTTATCACTCTTTAAAATTTGCTTCCTGCATTTCTCTAAAACAATGTAAAGTTTCAAAAAAAGCATTTCCAACATGAATGGATAAAAAAAGTTTTTAAACTGATCTTTTGATGAATGAACTTGTTCTCTGCGAGCTAAAAATCAATTAATTTTTCTACAGAAAAAGTGTAGACAAGATTTCATTATATATAAAGAAGGGTACATGATCAGCAGTAGGATATTTTCTTCGTATTATACAATATGAACTTGGTTCCGTCTGAATGGTCTTCTAAGAAATTGAAAGCAAGAATATTTTCTAAATTCTGTGAATTCCGAAAACAAAGCAGAGCAGCTCGTAAATCAGGAAAGAAATCTTTAGAATTTATTTGGTAAAAGTGCATTATCACAAATAATAGATAAAAAATCAAAAAAGGAAGCTAAGTATATATTTTAAAGATTATCCGAAAGTTATGTTTAGTGTTATAACAAGTACCAAGAAAAGAAAACTATAAACAAAATACTCCTAGCATTTTAATGCATTAGCATTATTTTACAATTTAAATATTCCCATTTATCTTACAAGTAGCGATTTTTTATCATAATCAACAGTGTTATTTACTACACAATATTAATTTTATTTGTAATTAATAATATTCTAAAATAAATAAAAATTTGAAGCAACAGAGATATTATTTTTAATCAGAATATTTTTAAGAAAATTGGTTTGAAAATATTTATTACGAATATCTCAAGAGCGAATAGTTACATTTATCTATAATATTATCTGTAGAAAAATAGTTAGAAATCTGAATTTATGTATTTTAAGACCTTTATGGTTCCTGGAAAATTTATTTCATGCACACATATACACATACTTTTAAACAGCCTGTATAACTCTAAAATTGGGAAATTTAAAATTGTAATTGACAAAAAGAGTATAAAGTAATTTTTTTAAGTTTATTGATCAAACGTTTTTCTTTGTATTTCAAACTGTTGTGACCGAATTTCATTCTAGTCATCAAAAAAAGCTTGGGTAATGAAATAGAAATATTTTTTCCCATTCTGTCAAGAGAAAGATCGTAAATTGAAAAGACATAAAAATAAAGGGAAGAACTGACAGAAATAGCATTTCTACAGGAAATGAATTTCCCATTAAGAAAGAAAGGGATCCGGAATCTCACTGAAGTAGAGTAAAATCTATTTCAAGAGAAAGCTTCTTTAATTTTTGCCACTAAAGAAAATAACTGTTTGCTGATGATGTGTGTATAACTGGTATATAATTAAAGATAACCTATTCAGAAAAGTATATATCCATAACTATTCAACTGAAAATTATTAATAAATTTAATAAAAATAGTCATTAGTAGAAACAACTGTTTGTGCAGTTACTTTCCAAGGAAAATAGATATTTCCTGCTTATTTTTTCATGAGGCATCTGTTCATGTTAATGTTATAAATTTTGGCTTAAATCCATGCAATTTGTTTTATTAAAAATAATTAAATAATATTGATAGGTTTCTTCTAAAATAATTGTTCATAAGAATTTTTGATCACCATAAACAGTTAATTACAGGATACCTTTTTATTATTGTTATGGAAGCGCCACTTGAGGTCATAGTTGAGTTTTTTACCTTTTATTCGAAATTTATTTTCATTCAAATATTCTGTTCAAAATTAATATCCGATGTTTTAAAAATCTCAAATATTTATTAGAATAAAAAAACATAGAAACTTTTTGAAATGCTGTCATAAATGTATTTAAAAGGGAAAAAAATATTAAACAAATGGAGGTCAAAGTAAAAATCGTAAAAGAATTTGGTATCTGATGAAAAAGTTTAAGGCATCGCAATTACATTTATAATTTTTTTAATTTTTATATAATGAATTTTTAAGGTTTTTGTTTCTCAGTATATTTATTGAGGCTTTATAGACTTATCCTGTTGTTTTTTGCGTTTCACACTTTTAAGAAGTTTGTTTTGACCTACAGATATATAATAAAAATGAGAACAAATCGATTTGTCTTTAAGTTTTCTTTCTAAAGTACAGAAAGTAAAGATTTTTAAAACTTCTTAGACTAAATAATAATAAATATATCTTATTTTATAATTTTTATATGCAGCTTCAAAATCATTTGCAAGCCACTACACCAAATCAGCCTGTCCTTTAAGCTTGCCTCTGTTTTCGAAAAAATCAAATAAAATTTCAGCGAGAAAAAAATTACAGTCATTTAATATTTTAGATTTCTAAAAAAAATATTATATTTTCTACATTATCTATATATTTAATATTCTACTTGCATAATAAATATTGTTGAATAGATTAATAGATATTCTAATTCGTGTTAGAACTTCTTTTTTTTAATCTAAGAATACAATTTTTAATTCTTAAATTTTTATAATTTTTTTAACTTTTTATTTCATTTTTATCAAATATTTGGTTGTTAACACAAAACTGTAAAACCGTGATACTCTAATTGAAAAAATCTAAATTTCGATTTTAATCACATTTATAAAGCGCTTTCAATGAATATTCAATAATTCCTTCTTATGATTATATTGTATCTAATTTCTTTATAATATTATTTGATAATAGATAAAAAATATTATTTCTTGCATTTTTATTGTAATAATATGATATAACAATCAATAAAATAGCAATTTTTAAAAACAATTTCGATTTAATATGGGTAAATTGCATAATTCATGGTTTAAAATATTGTGAACTTTAAAAATTAATGCTCCACAAATTGATTTCTATATAGAGCCACCTCTATGAAATCAGTGTTAGCTGATTTAATATAATTATTAAAATTTTAAATTGACATCGATAATCAATAAATAAACAAAATTTCAGAAATCTAGCACATAAAATATAGAGTGAAAACTCGATGACTAAATTTTTATCCTTTCAAACATAAAACATGCAGAGATTAAATAATGACATTATAAATCGAAAAAAGGCTGCCTTTTTCATTTAATTACAAATTAAATGCACTATCTGAAATATTTTACACTAATTAAATTTATAGATATACACTTCTCGATTTTCAAAATCACAATCTGGATTTTTATTTGGTTTGCTGAGATTTTATTTCATGAATATGCGAAAGGAATATAAAATGTAGCATTGTGTTTAAAATATTTTTAATCCATATTTTAAAATCAAAAGGGAATTCCTTATTCAATTGAGTAATTTTTGAAAATTTCAAAAAAAGTAAAAAAAAATGTAATTATTCAATTCGTAATTTTCGATTGAGTAATTTTTGAAAATCTCAAAAAAAGTAAAAAAAAAAAAAATGTAATTATGCGTATATAATTATTTTCTATTGGACAAGTAAGATAAATTATATATTTTTATACAGATGATCAGTGTTATTTAAAATATTTTATTATTAATTGTATATTATTTATACAAATATTATATTATATAAAAATTATTATTATACTATTATTTATAAACAGATATTATTTAAGTTTGTTATTACAAAAATGTCAATTAGTATGATTAGTAGGAAGCCCCCTGATCTTTTTTCCCCTGTGTGTATTTTATACAAGATATATTCGATTGCAATATTTTGGTAATTCATACATTATGGCTAATACTTTCCTTACTTTATTGTTTTTTATCCTATAATCTAAATATCGTAGTGATAACTTCTCTGAAAATGAGTAAACATAGGCAATAATTGCAATTTCTTAATACGAACATTTAGGAATTTTCCCAATATCTTACTATACCATATAATTAATACCTTAAAGAATTAAAATGTATAAAACCACCAGGAATATATAAATCATATCCGTAGAATTTCAACTGCATCATATATATATTTAATGAAGTTAATAACGCATAAATAATTTTAAATGGTGTAAAATATTCCATAACCAAAATGAGCCTTTTTTTTGTAAAAGTATTGGAAATATTTCAGTATACGATCTTTGAAGATATTTAAAATTTCTACCTTTGAGTATTTTAAGAATTTTGCGGGGATTTAGATGGACACCGCCGATACCTCTATCTGTTCATTTAAAATAATAAAAAAAATATATATCACATTATATATGTTGTAAGTTATTTTATATATGTTATTTTATTATATAAATCATTTAATACAGAAAAAGATTTCAAATAATGCAAGGCACGAGGCATTCTACTTCTTTAAAAATTTTCTTTCAAATGCTTATTTTAACCGTTTCCGTTCTCATCTCTATCGCTGTTTCACAATATAAGGAGTACAGCAACTTTAGAAATATTTTTTTTGTGCTTTGAGACTTAAGTAATAGTTTAGATTCCCTTACAAATCATGTAGATTCATAATTTTTTAAAAAGAAACCAGGATATGTATTTGATATTTCTTGAAAGCTCTATTACTAAAAGGTTCAACTATAACAGAAGACAGAAATTGGGTTTTTACTAAAGATAAAACAAAATAACAAAAATTTTGAAAATCACAGATCAACTCATAGGATTTCAAAAAAGTTTGAGGTTAAGTATTAAAGTATTAATATCAAAATACCGCATACTTTTAGAAGGAAAAAAATGCATTTTAACGTTTTTTCCATAAATAAAACGTCTGCTTAAAAATTGTCGCAAATTAAAAATATTCTAAATTTTTAAATATAATGAAACTGGAGCAATTTATTATTTACTTAAACATTAAAAAAATTCTGAGACTAAGAAAATATATAACCGAAAGGATTCATTAGTTAGCTGGTTAAAAAACATTTTTCCAGCGATTAAATAAAACCTATATAAAACTGGAACGATTTATTAGCCTGAAGGAAATAACTTATTAAGTGTTGCGCAAACTTTAAAGTTATTTTCTTTCGTTTTTATTTTTGCAACTCTCTAAGATTATATATACGCTATGAAGATCGCATTAAAAGAGAAAAAATAAAATTTATTGTAGTATTTGCTGTCTGAAAATGTAATTACAAAAATATAATTTGGTAAAGTTTCCTTCAGATTTCAGTTACGAATATTAATTGAACATTTTTGAATCTAATAGTGAAACTTGAAAATTAATTAATCAATGCAACTTTAATTATGATTAAATTTGAAAAATAAAAACACTTTTCAAACTAGTTCAAAAATATAACTTTCTGCTATTAAATATTTCTATCAAATTACACTGCAGAGTAAATAATTAATTTAATTTAATTCTGGAATATATTTTCAAATATATATAAGCATTTTTAAACATTTCTTGCACGAAAAATCGAAAAAAAATTATCACTCATTAAAATGAAGTTCATCGCTGATTTTATACGCTTGATTGTTTTTATGTTAATTACCTTTAAAACTACTTTTGCGTACTAAGAAATAATTCGGAATTATTTTCTTCTAATTTACTTGTTTGTTCAATTTTTAAAAAAAATTCAAACTTGCATTTTATTCATGTTTTTATTATCTAAAATCCTTAATTAATAATCCTATCACGTATTATCTTATCTGACTTCTCTTGGCTTAATTTACAACGCTTATGTAAATTAATAATAACTTAAATAAATGATTTTGCAAATTATTTTTTTCAATCAATTTTAACCTTTTGGTTTAATTAGTGGTCTCTAATCATCAGATTAACTGGGCAAAACTTTTTCTAACACTAGATAATTAATCTTAACTAGAATACAAACTCTTTAAGCAGTATAATCATTGTTAGTTTTATTGTTAACTACATTGCCGCATGGGACCAATACAAAGATGAGAAATTAATGGATTAGTGATAGGTTTTCGGTTCCGAGAGGGTTGAATGCTTAATGGTCCTTTTCTAGTTAATGAGTCGTATAGTGGAGAGTTTCCTTCATAGGGAATAGAGCCTATTTCAAGGAAATACAGAATACGCCTTAGACATTAAGTTTTCTAAATACAATATTTATAATGTTTCTAAGACTGATTTTTAATGATACAAGATATAGCAAATTTATTCCTGAAAAGTTTTTTTCATTGCTGATTTATAAAATGAGATTGGTGATTTAAAAGCATATAACTTTTAGTTTGCAAAATGCATAATTTTTGCTAAATAAATAATTATGTTACAAAGAAATTACCCATGAAAGTCCTTTACATTTTTTTTTACGAAATCTAGATTTTTGTGATTGCTGAAATTACATGTTTATATTTTACTAGGACCTCAAATTTATTCAAAAGATGATAAATGCTCTCTCTCTTCATTTTTTCTAGAAGTAAAATTTCCTTATGAATCATGTATAATGCTTGTTAATCAATATAATGATAAAAGTTTTTTAATCAATTTATTTATTTAGTTCACATTTAGACACAAGGAAAAGTAAAGAAACTTGAGAATTTATAGTTAAGGATAGCACCGAATACGTAAGAACTATTCTTTCGATAATATAACTGTTCCACTGTTTTTAAGTGAATAAATAACTATTCTTTCGATATTTTTCTGAGAAGGGAATGCTTCATTCTAATAAAACGATTCATGTACTTTCAAATAATAAACCAATCTAATAAGAAATTCTTTGTTAAAATCGTGAACTCCCATATATGGAGACACTTATAGACATAAAAGGAAAGATATTCATGTAAAAATATTAATATTTTATTTTAAAACTAAAAAAACAAAAACAAAATCCGAAATATCTTTGGCCTATGCTATCTTAAATGATTCGCCATTTTTCTTAAAAGAAATCTTTTTTAAGTACATTCGTGAACAAAAATAATATGGCACCTCTATAACTTCGTAATTTATTATTACAACTTCACAAAATTGGTGTTGACGGAAAGATTATTTAGATCAAAAAATGATTAATAGAAATAATTAATATAGTTAATTAATTAATACTTCCGAATTTTTTCACTACGAAAAGCGAAACTATTTTATAATTCGATTAGGAATATCTTTTTCTATATGCGTTCCGAAATTTGCTGTAATTCTTGGGACATAATTAGTTTTACTCTTAAAACTCCACCTAAAAACAGGAAATCAACCAAAGAATTTAATTAAGTGAATATCAGATTGATAAAAGCAAAAAAATGCTTTTCTTTCATTTTATTTTACTGATATTCCAAAAAAAATTAATGAAGCGTGACTCATATTGATCTTTAACATGATCATTTGTTTTTGAATTCCAACCAATATCTGTTTATTATTAGGAATTTAAAATTAATTTCACTACTTTTCAAAAAAATTTCGAATCGGACTTCACGGATGATTATGCCCAGAAATTTTTATTATGAATGAAATACATTGATTCCACTGTTTTTAAGTGAAATTTTACTTCATCGGTAAAATACGAATTCGCATAATGACGTTTTAAGCCGTTGAATTTGAAGTGCTTTTCATTTATTATAAAAATTTTCCTTTTTGGTTTTAAACAGATTTCAATAATATTTTATTCAGATCAATAGAGCAAGAAAGCTTGGGATTTTAAATGACTGAAATAATGGTTTCGCAGTAGAAAATTCAATTGACGTCATGAAGTTAAAATAACTGCATTCAACACCAGAATCAACATTTTTTTTTTGTCTTTATTTCACTGTAAATAAATTTTTATTTTTTATTTTATTTTTTTACATAGTATAAAAGCATAACATTGTAATCGTTTAACAATTTGACACCCTGAATTTACTGAAATTTCATGCTTTAGGTATCTTTGAAGAAAAACAGAAAACTGAACTAAAATTATGTCCAAATAAAAATGAAAACTGAAGAATGGAACGAGTGTGATCGATGCAATTGTTTATGTGGTTTTTACACTAAAAATTTAATATCCTATTATGTTTTGACTAAATCAAACGAAAGTAAAATTATTATGTCTGTTTATTCGGCAATATGCACGCTAACACGATAGCTAAAAAAAGACTAAATGGATGAAATTAAGTATAAAATTTTATCATAAGATCGATACCAAATTTGGAGCCAGCTCTGTTAACTGGTTTGGCTGCTTATTAATATGAGATTCCTGAGCGTTGAAACAAGTTTACTCAAAGATGCAACAAGCTAAATATATGAAATTTGCTATATAATTTTGACACTAAAACTATAGTGTGGTGTTGAATTTTTGATTCAGTTAGTTAAAGTATGAACGCTTACGAAAGCATACGTTTTTAATCGTATAAATTAATTAAAACATCATTTTCCTTTTTGAATATTTTTAATATTAGTATTCATCAGAAATACAAATGCAATATATATCAGCCAAAGTAAAAATGCATTAACAAAAGGGTCAAACGATCATTAATTTTAATAAGAATTTTAAAATATTACGACTTTCCATTCGTATCCAGTTACACCAAAAACTACAGAAAGAAGCTTGATAATGCAATTAATAGGATTGTACCAAGTACGAACTACGAACATATCATCGGTCTTTTTTAAATATATTTTTCTTTTAAGGCTATATAACTTTCGACATTTTTAAATTTTATTTAAGTATCTTCATGCAATAAAGTTATGCGATGAGAGCAAGATGATTAGATGCTTTAATAAGAACTGTTCATTTATTTCGCAGAAGTTCTAAAAAAATGTTCAGAGTGTTTTAAGACGAAGTTTATAAATGTTTTTTGAGGTAGGAAACAAAGAGAAATATTTTTATCTTTTTATTTCATGAAAATGATGAAATATTGAATTTCATATTTTAACTGAATGGTTCATCTCCAAATATTCTTACCAAAAGATGAGATATAATGGTTCGCCGTATTTTGAAGTGGCAATTTTCATCGAGAGCTGAAATAACTTTCCGACGAATATCTAGGAATTCTCAAAAAAGAAATCAAATCTTTTCTCGGGAAATGATTTCTTCTCATATTTCTTTGCCGCTGTGTTTCTTTGTTTATTTACGGTAAATCCGATCGAAACTCAAATACCTTAACTTGCAGAAGTTG